>JAUESF010000008.1:6939590-6979630 GCA_032274765.1 Malacoctenus tetranemus
CTCCTGTAAACAAGAGTTAATGAAAATAGCAACAGAGTTGTTCTTCGAAGGTGGCTACAGCTTCAAACCGTGCTAAAGCTAAACCTAGCAGCTGACTTCCAGCTGAATCAGCTCTGCAGATCTTTTGCTTTCACCAGACTCTAAAACACAAGAACTGGCTTTAATAATTCAGTTGTAGTGATCAGTTAATGGGCTACTGCCAAAAGTAGTGAAATTACAGTAATGCATCACTTTGTCATGCATCACTCTCAGCTCTGATGACAAAAAAACTGCGGTTGAGGTCGGATCAACATACATTTGTATCGTTTACCCTCCAAACAAATACGATCTGTTTACAACATTAGCTCTATCGCCTTTAATTGAGTCAGTGTTTTTGTGAAGGTTCCCAAATATACCATTTTTTATCAGCGTTTGACAATATAGAAAACAAAATTTGGACACACACACACACACACACACACACACACACACACACACACACACACACACACACACACACACACGGCGTGAATCCACAGACCTTATGAGTTTCTGCTCTGTTGTCCAGCTCTGCAGCCAGTGGATAGCGGCAGTTCTATGAGACTTTGTGTTGATTGGCAGCTCCTATTTATTTGTACTTCTATAACTCGCCATCTTGAGGTCTCTGGGCTCTCGCCCGTGGAGTGTTCAGGATGAGGAGGTAGAGCAGCTGCAGGGGCACCTTGGCTCAGAGCCACACTTCCTAACTTCTGAAAACTGCAACAGACAAGCCCTGAAACCTACACACACTCACACACTGCTCACACTCCAGGCTTGGACAGTCTCTTTTAATGAATATTACTTTGACAGAAAGTGGAGAGAGCAAGAATCTCTGTGCCCTCGGACAAAAATGAATATTGATATGAGCGATGTATATATGAGGATGACATTTGTTCACCTCTGCCTCGTTTTGGGAAATCTGCCAGTGTTGCTGTAAAGCCTTGAGTTATGTTTGCATTGCATTGATTACTGGATGAAAATGTTTAGATTTGATTTTTCTGACTTGGTGAAATGCAAAATGTATCAATTCAAAGGCCTAAAACCTGCTGTCCAGAATCTCAGTTTCCCAGTGCCGATGTTTCCAATCTCGCCAAGCAGCACTCGTTACAGGATGACTGATATTCCCGTCGGATTCAAAAGGAAAAGAACATTGAGTTGAAATTCGACCAGTATTACTCCATTACACCACTGACACTGCAATCCACTGTGACACACATCGCGGGCCTGCGCCCCATTTCCAGACACAGTCAGTTGGTATTAACTCAAAGATTACTCCGAAGCACGGTCAGTAATGGGAAATTAGCGTTAGCATTACAACATGCCCTATTTAACTTTCGGAGGGGAAAAGTGAGTGACGTGAGCGACTGGAAGCGCAGCTATCGGGCTGTCAAAGGGCAGAGGGCAGTGCAGCTGCAGACACCCCCAGCTGCCTGGAAGCACGGAGCAGCCAAAGGCCGAGGACACAAACGCTCGGCACAGTGCGGAGGAAATCAGCACATTTCATCAGAAAAAAGGCGGCCGCTGAATGGTCCGGGATAAAAGCTGTTATTGAGTCATCAGTGATTCTCAAGAACTGGGAGCAATGGTGAAAACTGATTGCATGCATTCACTATTTACATCTCATTTCCTGTTCTTTATTTCCAACAAAAAGTCACGTTTTCCAAGATTTTGATAGCAAGGGGAAAAAAGTGCAATTTACATGCAAAATGGACGAATCTAAGCATAGAGAAGGATTCCATTCTGTGATTGAGATGTCGCAGAAATGCAATATTCCTTCATTATTATTGAAATTATTGTGAATTATAATAGCAATAGTTTGCTTTCTAAAACCTCGTGTGATGCCTTTGACTGCTTCGACTGCAGCTGAGATGTGAAGTTGCATTCAGCATTCACTATCATTGCAAATTTAATAGTTCCATCCAGAAAATGCAAATATAAAGTGAAAAATTCTCCTTGATTTATAACAGTCAAAATGTAGTCTTTCCATGTTTATACATCTGGATCGATATGTGTCAGGCATCCACACGTGCTGCAGCAAACCTCATGCAAAAAAAAATAATTAGGATGGAGAGCATCTTGCTAATTTGGACCAATTCTGGGGTATGAAATATATCCATAAATAATATATAAATATCATCCTCAAAGAATGCAGCATCAAAGCCTGTATATCTTTCAGTCACAAGAAAGAGACTGATTGAAATACTCCTTTGTATGTTGGTAGAAAGAATGTCTTCTGAAGGAAATTTGAAGGGAGTGAGCCATAAAAGCTCGTTCGTCGCCACCACTTCCTTATCTGAAGCTTTCGGCTCCACTTCACACAAAGCTAACGGGGAAGCAAAGAGAGGCGTCCCTGCATAAGGACGAAAAACTTTTCTTTATCAAATGGCCAAATACATTAACTGTGACATAAAGGAGGATTTTTGGTGCTTGCACATTGATCACTGCAAACCAGACTGTGCGTTTGGTACAGGCCGGCTCTGTTAGCACAGTAAGCTTTCTCACTGATTTCTGCCTCTTTGGACCAAGCTGCACTAATGAGTTGGAGCGTCATGTGTCTATGGCTACATGTACGACGACAATGTTGAGATTTTGTGGTTGCAATCTGTGCTGAAGAACTCAGAGGGGGTAAACAGTGGAGAGACAAGCTTGTCTGGTTGCATTGGCTGTTTGTTGCATCCCCCCCAAAAAAGTTGTTTTCACCCAAATTTGTTGGTTGGTTGGTTTGTCTGTCTCACATAAGAATAACTCAGGAGGAGCTGCATTAACTTGAATGGAATTTGCGGTGGATGAGGGGCGGTTCAAAGAACCCGTGGTTGCATTTTGGCGATCATCTGGTAATCAAAAATGATGAGAAATATCATTTCTGTGGTATGTTTCAAGAGGCAGAATGCTCTTATGTTGGTTTGTACTCTGGTGCGTTTGCTTGCACACAGAATTTATACTGCAATTAATGGACTGTACTTATTTAAAGCACTGTGTTACTTGATTTCAATCTGCTTTACATAAGCTATTGCATTCACTCACACAATCATGCAGGATCCATGCTGCAAGATGGGGGCTCGAACTACTGTCTTTTGGACAGAAAGGCGCCCCACTGAGCCACAGCCGCACAGAATACAACTACAGCCACTCTGAGACCACTTTGTCACGCCGCTCCCGAAATCGCTTTAGTGTGTCCCAGTGAGCGAGTGTCGCTCTCACACCAACATACCCAATACTGGAAACTAGGTCAGCCTGACCACAGCCAGTGAGGCCACATTTGACCAAGGTGAAATATACCTGCACAATACCGGTGAAGGGATAATTATTAGGTTGTCATCCTTTGCCTTGCAAAGTGTTTAACCACAAAAATGAAACATTCATACACACATCTATATTTAATGACCATTTTGGTCTTGGTTGCAATTCTCGGCATGTTTTTCATTTGGTGTGTAAAGTGATAATATTTAAAATTCAACCTGAAGGCAAGTAATGAGTCACTACCACAGTAGCTCTGTTGAAGTGAGCTTATTGTACATGAGATTTATGGCCTTATGCTCACTTCAACAGAAGCTTTTTTGTACATCTAAAGTAGATTTGCGTTTAATTTTTTGAGCAAGCTGGAAAAAAAGAGAAAGAATGACAGAATTACCCTTCAAGCTTTTAAGTCCTAGCCTTGGATTACAGTGTGTGGAATGCATGCTGAGTCTCTGCCCTGCAAATGAAGATTAAATTAAGGTAACACATGATGATGAAGTGAAAAAATTGTCTGGAATTTGTGTCATTTTCGATGAATTTGAAGGACTTTTCCACTATTTCATTTATCAACAACTGAAACCTGTTGGATGAGTATCAAATAAAGATTTAGCACTTTTCTGCATTTATTAAAATTCGGGAAGGAAAATTTACCAAATATAGTGTCATGACAAATATTTTTAAAAAAAAGTTAACTAAAAAGATTGTAAACAAGTGCTATGACAATGTCGCTAGCTTTGAGCAATGGAAAAAAAGAGGATTGTGTCCGAGGTGCTTCTGATACAAGACAGAAATAAAGAAAAAGCATTTGCTGAGAGTAGAGAGGATAAATGCTGTAATTAGTTTTAATATTTAAAAACACCAGTAGCAGTTTTGAATAATTTAGAGATACAATAGTTTCTCTGTTGTTGATTTTAAGCTCTTGAATAAAGAATGTCCTCTGTTTTAATCAGCTGGTCTGTGTGTTTCGTCATGGAATAATTACAGTAAAAAATCTACGAGCGTGTGGATACTCAGGAGACACCCCCCACCCCCACCCCACCCCTCACACACACCCACCCCCCCACCCGCCGAGAATAGGATGTTTGCTCGCTGGCACACACTACCGTCAGGAGGTCTCCAGCTGCTGTAGGTATTACCTTTTGGCCTAATAGCAACACTACGCACGCTGGTCCTCCCAAACTCTCCAGAGTGAGTCCTGCCAAAGACTTAGCCGGAGGCAGTGATGTTTTAAATGCTGGGGAGCTCAGGGCAGGTTTTGGACAATCACTGCTGAAGAGAGGAGCAGAGTTATCAACGGACTCTTGAATGGGTCTGTGAAGCTGGGGAGGCTTCATGTGCGGTGAAGGCTACGTCGAGGTGGGCGCCCCTCATCTCCCAGGGATTTCTTTCCATTTGGGTAAAACCACAGTGTTGTTGAGAGTACACACTGTACAATACAAGTGGAAGGTGCTCTGAGCTGTGGTCAAAAGGTTTTCAGTATGTGGCAACAACAGAAAAAACCCTGCGGTGACTTATGACCATGCCTGATATGAAAAAAAATTTTTTTTAAAGAGATGTTGAAGGATTTTTTTCTATGCAGCCGACCGCAGAGAACTTTCTGGATCACTGGTGGGGTGGGAGGCTCTGGTCCGTCTCGAAGAGGTAACGGCGAAGCTTTTGCTCGGGCTCTTTTTAGTTTCAGAGGTCGAACAACATCAAGTGTTGAAAGAAACATTTCATGGACTCCTGAACTCATGTAAACTGCGCTTTGTCACGAGTAATCAAAAAGCTCTTGAGTGATGAAGGGCTCTGCAGAGGTTGTGCGGGGTCTGTCATTCTGTTTGTGGCTCTGACGGACATCAGAGTGGCCTCTAATGTTGCAATTAAACCATCGATCAATCTTAAAAAAAAAAAAACAGTACATGAACGAGAGGTCTCCTGGGTCTTTCTCTGTAAAGTTCATATCCACTTTTTCATGAAGGCACGAAGTGCCTCCAAGAAAGGCTTGCATTTGTCATCAATAAGTTTATCGCTGTAATGATAATGCTTAAGCTTTAGGATGGAATTACAATAAATTTCACCAACTAGACTTTTGTCGTATTTAAAGGGGTCCACAGCGCCAGATAAACTGTTAACTGTGTGTAGGGTCCCTGTATGTACTTTGAAACCATCGTAGATATGTCAACAGTGAGTGCTGTCACAGTGCCGTTTCTGTTCCTGACAGGAATAGCAGATGTCTACTTTGAAGAGAAGCATCACTTTCATCTGTTTTTTGTCTTTTTCACATTTTAAATGTATATGTGCTCAAATCACCATTAAATCTAACGTGAAACATCTAATAATAGTTTAAATATTATGAACAAACGCTAAACTGGAATGTTACCATTTGTACTCCTCCTTCATGAGCAAGTCTAATTTGTTTCTAGCATCTGTGACGGAGCATCTGCTGCTTACCAAGGACACAATTAGCAATCCATCAATCAACCCGCTCCCTCATAGCTAACTCAGACCGCGCTCTGCCAAAAAGCATGGGCATTAACAAGCAACTGTTGGCCACCGCATCCCAGACCAAGCTGTGCTTTGTCAGTATAGCGCGGAAGATTTTATGTTGAGTAATAATATTGATGTTTTGGGGGGTTTTTTTGTCTGAACTTGATTATCAGCACAGAAAGCTGAATTAACTGTGTTCCATACAGTCTGTTGTCTCGGAAGTAAAACAATGCTATTTAGTGCCAGGTTTTATGAACAAGACTGAAGCAGCCTCTCTGGTGAAAACCAGCTTTTCAAATACACTAAAGATGAATGAAAGAAGCGACTGCGGACAAGTTTATGTAATAATAATTACACAGACTGTTCATTTTAGATATTCAGAGATTTGCCCCTTGGCTAAAAATGCACAATCATGACAAGATAAATTAATATTTTAATAAACATCTTAAACTTCAAAATCTAAAAGTCTGTTAGAAGATTTTGGCTTCTTGTATTATTGAAAACTGGATAAAGTTTTAAAGGGGAAACAGAAATTATTTCAGCCGTTTCCTTTTGAAATCTCTCAAGAGTTGGAGACAATGGACTGAAAACACCAGAGGTTTATAACAAAGATAAGACAGACCTGGATATAAAATACAAGTTTTCGGACGGCCAGGTGGAGCTTCAGAAAACTTCCTCCTCCTAAAACCGTCTTACAATATTTGCCTGTGTTCAACTTCTGAAATGACCTTCTGTAAACCAAATATATGAGATTCACATCCATATTTAGTCACGCCGGCCAGTCCCAGCTGACTTCTTCGAAGCGAGGGAGTACAGCACAAAGGAATTGTGCTCTCTACTTAAATTCTTTTACCAAATGTTTGTGCAATTTTGCAAGTGTAGCAGTGTCAGTGACTTCAGCTGAGAATAAAAATTAGAAAAAGAAGTAGGAATTGTGCATTTCAGCCTCTTTTTATGACTGCTGATAATCATACATTTGTAACCTTTATTCATGCTATTTATTTGTATTTTTATTTTATTTACAAGGCATTTGGCTGCTGCTCTGACAAACTTCATGCTGATTCCTCCTAATCATTCATCTGAGATGTAAAATTCTTTCATGACCACCACAGAACAATTTTACAAATCTATAAATGTATTTGCCATCCAATTATCATCCTATGGCTACTTCCTGTCCCCTTCTTTGCTCCAGGAAATCTGTGCATACATGGAATAGCAGTGGAGAACAGTCCTGCATGAATGCATAACATCGCTCTGGGGACAATAAGATGGATTTGCTATGACTGGGTACTATTTGGCAGGCATATCCCCTTCAAATAAGAATGTCCCTCGCTGTGGCTCTCCCTGGTGGGACAATCTTCAGCATGACGAAGTGCAATTATGTGCCGCATAATAGCCAGCTCTAACCCTAACCCTGTTTAAGACACGAAGGGCAAAGCAAAACCCTGCGGGACGCGCTGTGACTGTGGAGAATCAGGAGGGAGAGTACGTGTGACACATTGACTGAAAAAGCCGGCAACAATAGACTAATAATGGAAGGTCACGCCTCTGACTGACATCACCAGGAAGAGGCAGCTCATTCAGGATTTCTGGCTCTGCTTGTGATGAGCTGCGCCGAGGCATCGCAGCGAGTCTCAGAGGGTCCCGGTGAAACACTGTGATGCTAAGGTGTTAGCACAACATTTAGGTGTCTTCTGAGATCTGTATCACATTGCAGGATAAAAAGCCCCAAAAGATTTGAATTCAAGGGCTTTTGCTGCTTTTCATTTGTCATTTTGATACTATATATTTGGAAGGACTTTTACTGTTGTTGGATGATGACGTCAGGCTTGATTTATTTCCTGCTAAAGAATTGGACAAATTCTGAGTAAAATGAGAAGCTTTCCTGCAACAATTATTTAAGCAAAAAGTTTGACACACTTGTAAATATTGTCTTTTCAAAAAATCAAACTGGTTGTGATAAACTATTTAGTGTATACAGTAGACCTGGGAAACAGCAAAGCACTTTTACTTTGAAGGATTCTACTTTTGTATGTTTAGAGTTTGTGTTTCTAACAGTGGTTGGCTTCACTGTGATGCTTTCCATCACCGTGCATGTTGTGTCTGTGGGGTTTGCTTTACATGCTGGTGACTCTAAATTGCTTGTAGGTGTGTGGGTGTGTGTTATGAAAAGGCGCCGTATCGGGGTTGGACACTTGATTTTGGTAAGATTAGATCCAGCTTCCGTGGGACTTTAGGTTGGATCTGGAAGATGAATATATGAATGAATGAGTGATTTTGGCATGTTTAGCCAAAGAAAATCATCCTAATCCATAAATCTGATGCTCCAATTTACGCTCAGTGTAATTCCTAAATCCCTATGCATGGAGTTGCATGGTTTTTAGAATACATCTATTGTCCTCATGTTTCCTCCACTCCCTCCCTCCCTCCCTCCCTCTACTTTTTTTTAATCTTCAGCCTTTTTTTTTCTTCTTTTTTTTGTACTCCGCTGCAAATTATTTCCATCACTTTTACTTAAGTGACATTTACAAATGAGGGTAAAATCAGGAAGGCAGTGGATCTCAAATTGGAAAAGGCATTGAACTGAAGATAATGCCACAGGCTCCATAATATCAAACCAAATGATATGAAATGTCAAATGATGTGAAATTGTCGCAGCGCTGAATTTTATGCTCCCACCCTTCATCAATGCAGCACTTTTTTTTTAGTAACCCTCTATTTAGGCCCCATGAGTAAAATCCTGATTAGATTATTGTCATGTGGAGGAGCGCTGAGCGTAATATTCATCCCAAAAAATAAAAGAAGCATTAAAAAAAAATGAAATGACACTCAGGCCTAATTAAAATAAATGCAAATGAAAGGTAAGGTTTTGGAATGCTCCATTTAAGAAGTGATAGTATAATTTGGAGTCGTGGGTTTATTGCACTTTACTGCACATTTCCGTGATTATTTTTCTGCCTGGGGCCAAAAACAAAGAAAATCTATCTGTTGCAGAGGGGAGAGACATGATGGTTTTATTTCATCTACTTGCTGCATGCTGGTGTCATTTACATTCAGCTCATATGCGGGATGGTGAGAATCCTTCCACCACAGCTGCTCCACGCAGTATCTTTCTCCACTGACATCTAATCTCAGACAATGTTTTCCCTACAAATGGCCAATTTCTCAATTACTGTTGTTCGTGTTTCGATGATGATGATGGTTGTTTTTGCAATCTCTCACTTCTCCCGCCTTACTGGTATCCACAAGATCTGCTTTGAATGTGCCTGGAAATGCAGTTAATTTAGGTTAATTTGTGAAACGGCGAACAGAACGGAGGGGTCCGGGTCATTGTTTAATGCTAGCAGTCAATTACACTGACTCTAATGAGATCAAATTGATGTGGGCCATCAAGAGTAACGTAAAGCCTTATCGGTCACAGATTAATAGAGTCGGTCTGAACATTTAGAAGGTTTGAATGAAAAACAAGTCTGCCATCTCCATCGCTACAATCTGGAGGTCGGTCTTTTGACCCTCAAAATCATGTTACCACAGTTGTGGAATAATGATCCATGTCGATGTGGCTTTGAAACACAGGGTTGTAAACACTGTACGGGCACACGTTACATCTAATTAAAGGCCCTGACCTCTCAGCGCTCTGATAGGTGACACAGGCCGAGGAGCAAATCCCTTCCTGCTCATGTATTCTTCACCTCCCTGCTGAACCCGTGGCCCTTGTTCCATTACATTTGATTTGGAAACCCATTCACGGTCCAGTGACTCCCATTTTCCCATGGGATTATCGACAGGGAGCCTTGACTTGTTCTAATCCACCTCTTTGTCATTCAAGACCAGATGTCGATTCCAAAAATTATATTTCCATCTCCCAGTCAGAAGAAGGAAACATAATTATGGAATTGCCTGGATGTAAAACAGTAGGAACTACAAAACCAGTCGGTTGATCTCGATTCGAACCAATTTTCTCACCCTATTCTTTCCCCCCTAATATGTAGTCAGATGCATCTCGGCTGCAATAAAAAAAACACCCGTTCGGGGGGACTTGTGTCTTGTGTTTCTTGGAGTCCCTCCATGTCTTTTCGCGCCAGATGTGTAACACCCACAGCTCTGGAAGAGCTTCTGTTATGTGATAAGAAGAGAGGTGAAGGCAGCTCATGTTTACGGCATGGTAGTGATGTACTTATATGTGACCCGAGGCAGATGAGCAGATGCTTCATTACCCTCTCTGTGCATTACCAGGATTATAACAACACGTGGATATGGAAATAAAGGTTCAAGGATGCCACGAGGGGGAAGAGATACACAGTGAACATGGGTGTTCACAATTTCTGGCAGCGCGAGGGGGGAAATTTGCATGTGAGGCTCGATAGAAAGATAAGTGGTGAGATTAAGAGGGAGATTAATATAACATTAAAGGTATAAATGTGCTAGAGATAATATGATTAACACTTCTGCATATGATTTATGTGCACTATAAAATACAGCCTCCAAAATGACTTAAGGTTACATAAACAGTCGTAAAACAAGACGGTGCACTGTTAAAATGTCATCTTGTATTAAACTGCACATGTTTTCTGTCCCATCGGAATTTTGTAACCTTTTTTCACGATCACTGCAATCCAAAAATAGTTGTTATTGATTTTCTTACTAAATTAATCAGTTACTTTCTTAAATTTGAAACATTTTCATGCTTGAAAAGAAGAATATAAACAGACAAGTATGACAAATTAAGCTAAGTTTATAATTTTTAGTTTTTCTAAATGATGCATAAAGTGATTTGTAATAACAAGCATAATGCAAAATAGCTGTAAATAATTAGTGTGGTAGTGACAGACGGCAAATGTTGTACCCTGCAATTTGTTCATTATTCATGCAGTTAGAAAAAAGGTTCACGTTTCTGAGGTACATTTGCCTCACATGTTAAATTTTTCAAGCTGCCATTATGGATTATTTTAGCTACCAAGTATTGCATGTCAGTCCTAATTCACCCCATGTAGATGTCCTTTTTGTTGACAGCTTTAACATTTAGCAAGTGAAGGTCAGGGCAGATGACAAGTACAGATGTGCTGAATTAATGATGGTCAGCCATGTACCAGTGAAAGCAAACAGTCATCGAGTTGTCACCTTGGAACACAGTTTTACTGCTGAGCTGCTTTCGTCTTCGTACTCTTGGCACTACACAGACGGCTGTTGCCCCCAGAAGTCTGAATGAAGCCTTCTGAGTTTTTATTGTAGCTGAAAGAATCTGCTTAGGGCTTGTTTTTTTTTTTCTCTGCCCCTCTGGACACTTTTGTAAAGCTGTCTCCAGCAGAGAGCATATATCCACAAGCTCCACAATGGTGGTGCAGCACAGAGCGTTGCATTTGCTTTCCCTCAGCGTTTCCCCTTCGTGGTCCGACTGTATGTTTTAGATGGGTTCCTGCTCCAACCTGGGGTGTTCAATGGGTGGTCATCATTCATTGGCAGTGCCCAGCAATGCCCCATTCATTTCAGGCAGGTGTTTTAAAGCAGTCAGACATCTCAGAATGTGATGCAGTGGGTCCACATGACTACATTGTGTGAAGAGTTCTGACCTGCTGGTCAAACGGACTCTTTGTCAAATAGGTGGCAGTAAAACTGCATCATTTGGACAGTTTTTATGCTGAATATTAGGACTCTGTTGACATGAACGTGTTATTCCAGTAAACCATGTAAATTCCTCTTTTTCTGACATTTATTCAAAAAGAAATTTTAACGTAATTGAAAAACTTACTGCAATAACTAAGACAAAAGTAATCCTGCATTAACATAGACAGCCATTCTCGTAGCATCACTAAGAGCAGTTGTCCTAAGTTGTTGGAGTGGTCACACTGGTTGCACGATTGGAAGTAAAGTAGTAAAAATACCAAGTTGAGCTAATATAGTAGGAGAGGTTGTCATCGTACGACTGACGGTAGTAATAGTTGTCATTGAAGCTTCACTGGTACTCATACAGTAGCGCTGGTAATTGTAGTAGTAGTAGTAATCCTTTTCATAGTGCTAATTGTATGAAGGCATTAATTATTGTAGGGGCTGTTACAGTTGTTGCAGTACTAGTCGTTGTGTCAAAGTCGTAGCAGTAGATTAGTTGTAGTATAAGCATTTCTAGTTGTTACTAGTTGTGATGGTGGTGTTAGCAGTGATGGGAGTTGTACTCGAAGAAACAGTACTAGTGCATTTGTGCTGTTTACAAGCTTCAGAATACCAGTTTAATAATCCAATCCAATTCCTGCTGACTGCAGGTCACCTCTGCCGTTTTCCTCATGTGTGATAACTGATAAATGGAACGCAGGCTTTGAAAAGATGCGACTCCGAGGTGTTCATTAGAAGGATAAACAGACATTTCGTACACGTGGAAACAGCCGCCTATGTTTGCTGTATTCAGTTTTCGCTGCTGAAGTGGCTGATGTGATGATCACCGGGTTCACTCCTTTCTGTTCAGTCGGCAGTAAGCCCGGCGGCACATGCAGAGGAGCCTGTGACCAACAGACCTTGCGGGTTCGTCTTTATTCAGCTCAGAGATTTCACCTCACTAACTTTATTATGTTCCAAGCAATCCCTAAGCATTTGCTCTCTGAACCCAAAGTCCAAAGAGAGCGCACTCCCAAAGGAGAAGACGGGGACTCCAGAGAAACCAGAGGGCAGGCAACCGGAATCAAAAGCACTTTTAAATCCGGAGAGTGAAAATAAGGCCTTAAAGGGCATTTTTATTAGACGGCGAGGTGGCTGTGATGAATGGGATGCACTGTAAACATTTTCACAGGGGAACACTATTAATGGTGGAGCATATGACACTGGGAAGCGCAGACAAATGCAGGAGGCGTTGAGGAGGGAGATTTTTGTGTTGAAGGGTGTTTTTTTTCTTTCTTTCTCCTCCCTCTCTCTTCTTCTTGCTTTCGAAGGTGCAGTGTCAGCTCACTTCCTATGATTTCTGCTTACAGAGCCAGAAAGACTCGGTCACCTGCTAGGTCACAGCAAGGCGCAGACTTCCTCGGTTGCGTAGCGACGGCTTTTCAATGTCATTGTGACGCTTTCGGAAAAATCTCAACTTTTGCGCGCGCCTGTAAACAAGACTCTCCGGCGATGACCTGAGGGATACAAAAAGTAAATCACTCCGTGTTACCGGAAGGGGCTCGAAATCGAAACAACACTGTGATGTCTAAACCGCGGTGCTCGTCTGTAAACACAGCGCGGCTGCACTCGAGACGTGAGGTTAGTTGGTACGGCACACACATGTACAAGCGAATGTGTTGTTGCACATTAGAGCTTCACATCCGACTGTACACGGGATAACAGCACATTAGAGGTGCAATGGATGACCGTGTGTCCTCAGAGGCCTGTTTATTCACAAGGCGCTCTTCGTTCGAAAGAGAAAAATCAGCTAATAGACACGGAGATGTGATGTGAGCGCCTCTTTAGTCTAAACATCGCCTCATTATTATTATTTATGCTGCCTGCAGGACTAAAGAGATGGCATCAGGAACATGACAGCAGCAGGCTGATGCAGAAATTGGAACTGAGATACCGTTTCCAGACCGGTTCGCCTCTCATACACGGAGGAAAGTGCAAATTCAATTACTTATATGTGCATGTATCGAGCCTGCAGGCCAGGTTTCACAATCTAAATGGTAATCTCGAGCCTATTTATTTTTGCAATAGTCGCGTTATATTGGCACCTAGTGAGGACGCTCCTCCACTAACATATCTTCATTACCTCATGGGACACTTGACATAATGAGTGTGTTTAATCCCCAGTAAATCAGCCGCCATTTTGTTAGCAGCATAAATAAAGGGTCGCGTGGGGGATAAAAAGGAGACATAGCAAATGATATTAATGCTCCTTTTTTTTCTAATTGTTAATTTATTACACATTGAGTTGGTGTTTTACAGCATTGGACGCCCTCTTGCATCATAAAGTCTGGAATTTGAGCGATGCTCTGAGGCTCGCTCGGCGTCTGTCCTCGTAAACCTGGCTGGACTGAATAACAGCATTCGAGGATGACTTGAGATGGACAATTGGTTGTAGTGTTTGTTTGCCCCCAGCTCCATCCTGCCAGTCTGAATACGCTGAGACATTGTTTTGGTTTCAGGCCGGGCTACACTACCACCTGTATCAGATTGTCTATGAAAGGGGAAGAAAACTACTACACTTGGCCCTGCAATCTTCACCAGGCTGAAGTAAATTGCTTTCATTTCGGCGAGCCCCCCTTTGTTATAATGTGACAAGGCTACTGATTAGACGAGGGGGAGATCAATAAACTGTCAGGCTTGTGGCTCAAAAGCAGCTCGGGGAAATCAAGAGAGACTTTCTGGGGCCTGTCACTGACTGCAGCTCCCACTGAGCCCCCCGGTCTTAGGGGTTAACTCCCGCATCTGAACTGACACTCGGGAGTTTAATCTCATGACTAACCAGTTAGCGTTCGGAGAATTATGTGGTCACAATTTGCCGCCATCAAGAACAATACATCATCAATACCCAGAGGCGCCACGTTGCAGAATTTTAATGGATTCGGGACCCTCCAAAGGTAAATTTGAGGGGTTGAGATATCCCACAACGTGTGAGAAAACAAGGCTGCCATCAGTTTTGTGCTCAATCTGGCTCCTCTCTGTTACTAATCACTGCAAGTCACAGCTGGCTTCACTTTTGAGCTTTTAGTTTACAATTCTACAGATTTTTTTACATTATATTTAGTGAAAATATGTGTAAAATTACCTATCTTATTTAAATTATTTCCAAATTAAAAAACATATGTGACTAAAAAGTTAAAGATTGAGACAGTGGTTTTCACATAGTGCCGGTGACACCTCTGGCCATTTATTCAGCTTCTCCAAGCACAAACTGGACTGAATAGAAATAGCTGCCATTTTCCATGTGACCACCAGGTGCTCTCAGACTTTCCCACCTGTCTGTGAGTATTTTTTCTGTTTCTATCATTCCCCACCTTCACCCAACCTTCACCCCCCTCTGAACATGCCCGCTCCCATTTCCATGCGTGCTGTCAGCATTCATATCAGCCCGATTCCATCTTTCCATCTTTCCCGTGCCGTGACGTCTTATTTTCCCGACTTGTCTCAGGCTGTGCTCACACTTGTGATGCTGCTCCAAAGTTTAACTTTGCAGTCTAGTCGGGATCGCTCCGGGCGATTTCTGACATCATATCGACAGCTTCAAACCAAATATATGACGGACAGGTTTTGTGACAAATAGTCTGCGACAAAACCCTCCACAAAAAAATGCTGAATGCCGAGGTTTTAATGTAACACAATGGCGTCAGGAGGCAGTTCTACCATCTGACAACCTCACTGCACGTTTAAGGTCTTTGTACTTAAAGCTTGTCCTTTCCATTGTGATTTGCTGGGTCCCAAATATTAAGCTTGTTAAAGCTTAAAGCTCGCTAAAAATAAACATTTTTTTACGTTGTTTTTAGGATTACGTTCATTTTCACCAGTAAGAGGCGTTGTGGAAAGTGTGTGCTTCCAGGCAGGATGCTGCTTTTTCTACACTGACAAACTGATGAAGAAAGAGTGACGGTGGCATAGAATTCAGCTCTGTGACAATCACTGTTCTGTGTGTTGTTCTGCAGTCGCCATGATGCACCAAAAAGGTTAATTAGGCCATTCTTTTACACTTTCATGTAGAACAACGCAACTCCTTGCTTCAAAGAGCAACAGGGGACCCTGAGCACTCACAAGGGGCATAACTGGGTTTTTGATACATTTTTACACAGCAGTGTAATTTTTTTGCTCTCTGTGATATTAGATTTCTCTAAACAAGGCCTTATGTCATATTTTAGTTCAGGTATTCATGTGCCATAGCACAGACAAACACCATATTTTTCATATAAATCAGATGATTGTGCCCTAAACCTTTTGTGTATTTGTGATCAGGTTTTACCTTCTGATCAGTGAGTTACTCTGTAGCAGCCTGTTTTCAGAGCCATAGCCACTGTTAGAAATTTTGAGTTTAGATAGCAGGAATTCATCCCTCTGACACGTAAATTTTGCAGCCAGATTGTGGTGTGAGAAACACGTCACATCCTGTGATTGGTTCTTTCAGAGGTGTACGATCTTGTGCAGTGAGCTGTCTCCCGTAGATCATCCTCCGAACCTCCAAGAGAGTATTTGAAATTGGATCAGTTCTCCAAATGTTCTCTAAAGGACTGGGGTTCATGATTTATCTGCTGTGGCTCCTGAATGGGACTGAACTGTCATCTTCCCCAGTTGTCATCTTTTCTGTCCCACCAACATCTGCCAGCTGAAGGTTCCCAACAATTACTGTGAGCTCCTGTCGGCGAGTATATCATAATTATACTCTGTTAATCCACTGTTCAGCAGGTAGCTGTTGACATTTGAAACACTGTCATGCTGCATGAGTGGAAACGAGCCTCGCATCTCAGGACAGAGAATAAGACTATCTGAGAAATCTGCCTTTATGCTACATGAACATTTTCACTGCTCAGGTGGTCGATCGTTTGCATGCAATAACTCACAGTACTGACAAAGGATGCAACGCAAAAGTCTTCCTCACCAAAAAACACTCAGCCTCAGTGTGTTATGATGTGAAATGAAAGACCCAAAAACATCACTGAGGAGCAACAGTGAACTTCAATAACTTTCACCTTTAATTGTTAAAAAACCAAAACACAAGATGCAAAAATTCCTTCTCAGGAAAATGGATTTTTTCCAGGAAATAACCAGTGATAAAAACAGAGGGCAAAACAGAAGGCTCACATGTATATTTGGAATTAATAACTCGCATGAGGAAAAGGGGGCTGATGAGACACAGTTGGCAATAATGGAGGATCAGGTGAGACGTAACAAGCAACAGGATCGTCTTCAGTCACTCATCTTTTATGCTGGTCTCTTTTTCATTCACAGGTTGTGTTGTTTCCTGTGATGTCTCCCGCATTACTGAGGCGTCACCTGCGCAGCATTACCGAGGTGTTTCCTGTCTGCTGAACAGAGGGACGGAACCGGTGTCCGTTCACTCTGAGTGCTGACATTGGTCAGTCCGCTCTGTCGGGTGTTAGTCAGTCGACACAGAAACAAGTCTGCCTGTAGTCGTTTTCCCACCTCGAGCCACCAGTGATGCAGTGGAATATTTTCTCCTCTCCTCTTTGCTGCTGTAGGGGGGCTGATGCTCAATGACAGTGATGCTGATGGGATGGGGCAGGTGTCCTTTTGATGTCCTCAGCGCAGTTATTAACAAGTCATATTGTATGTGAAAACCAATCATAAAGGATAACAGGCAGTAATAGCTGTTGTCTCAGCATAATTGTTTAGAACTCGGGATGCTCGGCGAGAGGGGGGCCGTTGAATGGCGCGCACAGCGGAGACGCATTTGTGCGTACCACCTTTTAAAGATTGTCCTAGCCATGAAGGGGAAATGAAGCAGTGGGCTGCTATTTGCCATCCAATTAGGATTATTCACGGAGTTCAACAAGCATACACCTGAAAACAGTTTTTCATCAATTTCCAATACCCGTCGTTAATGGTGGAGATAGGAGAGATGCTAATGAATGTCACAGATTTAGACACATCCCTCCAGGACGTGACAGCCAATCACGTTGCAGATCTGTTTATCTATTAATGAGCAGATAAGAGCCTCTGCGGCGCCTGCAGCGTGTGTGTAAGTTTCACAAGAATTAATCGCTATGTGTAGTTCATTAAGCCTGAAGTGTGCTGAAGCCCTTTCACACAACTGACACCTTCCGACGCGCTCCTGTTAAACGTGCGACAGCTGCGGGTTTTTTTGCAGCGAGGGGCGGTCATTCGTGCTGCTGTTAATGCACAGCGGGGATACTTTTATTAGCCGTGTTACCCAGAGAAAAATGCAGCACACTTTGTGTGAAAACATGCCATGCTTGGAATGAGACTGATAGAAGTGGCACCGCATCAGGCAAAGCACGGTTGGTGAAGAATATATGGGCCCCTGTTGTGCACCCTTGTAGAACATACAATGGTTCGTTACGTGGGGATCTTTGGTGATGAGATTCACGTGTGGCGTCTTAAAGATTTCTCACAGAAAATTACACCACAAGAGTGAAATGGATTTGCGTACATAATGCCCACCTTTTGGATTATCCCCCTTTGAGACTTAAAGAGTTGTTGATAGAAAGCCCAGGGGGCAGAAGACAGAGCCACTCCACTTTGATCCTGACAGGAAGATGGCTGCCTCCCAAAAATATCATCTCCTCACAGCTTGACCCACTTGTTTGCTCTTATCTTCAGCGTGTTGAGGGGGAGTGAAATGATATGCTGTTGCCGGGAGAAATTGATTCCCAACCTTTTTTTTTCCTCCCTCCCCTCCTCTTCTCTCTGCGACAGGGTATTTGTTAGACTCCAAGTCAAACATGATATATACCAATTCGTTACCCAAAGTGACTTAGGCCCTGTCCACACAGAGACGCACTGTTTATCCGTGTAAGTCTTTTGTACCGTATAGGAGTTCTGTGTGCACAGAGGCCACGATTGATGCCTTGCAAATCAACAACAATGCAAATCTTTGGTGGGACATCTCGTTTCATGTGTGCAGATTTTACAACTGCAGGCTGGGTGGTATGCAAGCATGCTATCGGGACGCAATTGTTGAACACGATCAATGTGCAAAGCGTTGGCTATGAATGTTGTTTCCAGACACAATAATGTGACAAAGCAGGACCCGGAAATTAGGCCATTTTTAGGTCTCGGAAATAAAAAACAGCACTGAAGCCAAAAGTAGACGACTTGTTTTTGCTCCTGGTGTTTGCGTTCACGCAGCACTTCTAATTGTTTTTTAATAGGAGCCATCACGCTGTGAGAAGTCATTCGTAAATATCCAACACTGTCAGAAGCTTCTCCGAGGCCGTCTTTGGTTGTGTACCGAGATGATGGCGATCCGTGAACCTGTCTCACAGTCTGAGTAAGACCACCATTTTGGGGGCTGGACCGAAGAGTTTACCAGGATTTGTGATCTTTTGTCTGGCACGGCCCAAAATAGCACCATGTGTGCTGCCATTCCTTGACAAAAAAAAGTGCATTTCTTTGGGTTTGGTGTTTTTACTGCTGATATGACCCAAAGCAGAAGTTTCACCCAACAGTGGTCCATGCTATCTGTCTTTTGTGAGCATGTATTCGATACACACTAATTCATATGATACTTTCTCTCATTCTTCTTTGTGTCTCCTTTTTAATCAGCTCAGTGTTGTGCACATGCACCCTCCATCGGTCTGGTTTCTGGAGGACAGCATTGTGAGTGGATTGTGTGGTTTCTTGGGGATGGAATCTCTCTTTAATGTATTGAAAGCGTTTTTTTAAATGGATGCATGGACGAGGCCTCGGTGCATGGATCACTAGCAGGAGCAGACCAGGATAATGCATGAAGGAGGGAACGGGCAGACAAAGTCAGTCAGACTGAGGACTAGTTGCAGATAAGGATATGTCAGCGAGGCGAGATCACTGAGCCGGACAACCTCAGCGCTCTGGCAAGGTGACTTTTAACATGTCTACGGATCCTATATAACACCCATTAAATCCCACGTCTGGCATTCAGATCAGATGGTAGAAAGAGACCTTTACTTTTGTTTACCACCGCCAACTTCATCACTGTCACTGTCCCAGCTGTGTTGTTGTCACCAGCACTGCTTCTTACCCCGGTGGGCTTAATGACCCACAACACAAGGCTGTGAAATCCAAAGGACACCATTATTAGTCTTCCCTAATAAAGTCAGATTGTTTCACTAAGATGTCAGAATGGGTTTCGAAATACGGGAATCTGTTCTTCTATTTGTCTGCCTGATGCAGATGCTCTTATCATCAGCCGCAGAAACACTTGGTTATGATCTCAGATAATTGATTTCTCAATGAGGGTGCGCCTTGAAAAGATGCAGGGCGGGGGGAGCATCATTAAAAAATATTGAAAATGTAAACGAGGAAATCTTTTTGCCTGTTTTACTAATCATCATTGTCAAAGACCTCTTTTTTTCCGCATTAACAGGATTGCCTGCATTCCTACAATAAGAAATCGTAATATTAATTAAAAAAGGAAGAAAAAATGTGTTTTGTTTTGTTTGGGTTTTCTTTACGTAGGCTACAGCAAGGAAGGAATCTGAGTGAACAAGGACTGTGCCAGCGAGATAAGGTGTAGAGTCTCTTTTGCCGTCTTATCAGTATCCTCTGCAGTCTTAGTACTGCCACAGCTCCAGTGGGAATTGACAATAACAACCGAAATGTTTTTTTACCCTTGCTTTTTCTGCAGATGGATTTGCTGGATCTTAAAGTCTGAAAGCTGTTGCCAAGTCCCGGTATTAAACACTATCTTACCTCATTTAGTCAGAGAGAACTCCAGGAAACTCCAGTGCATTTACTCAACTTTACAGGTGTCGCTGACATGGACACATGAGAGGGGCATTTTAAATTTATATCATTCAATGGTCCGGCTCTCGCTCCAATCCAAGCCGCGTAAACGGGAGTGAATGCAGCAGCGGAGATTGAAAAATGTGCTTGTAGATCAGAGCAAGGTGAATTTATTTGGACTGCAGTGGATAGCAGCGATAACAATCTGTGTAGTTATATGTTGCACTGTGTTCTGGCACTTAGCACCAAACCAATGGTTCATGTGTGAAATGCTTTACCGTTAGTGTGTGCATATTCCCCCTATCTGGCACAGCCACACAGCAGTGAACACTGGAAATGTGCTTTTAGATGATAATGTTAATACTAAATGCGTTGCTGATCCAGCAGGAGGCTGTACTTTATTTTAGAAGGGAGCGTTATTTCTTTTCCTTCGTTTTGTTGTTCACTCACAGCTAATTTGAATATTCAGAGCACAATTTGCTGAACAAAAAAAAACCAACAAAAAACCCAGACGCAGCCTTCTATACAACAATGCGGCATTATGGGAAACAGAGATTAAAAAAAAAATCCAGACTTGGATCATCTTGAAAGCGGTGCCAATCTTCCACTGCAGGACCAAGATTTCAACACATTTTTGTCCAAATAAATTTCTCTTTATGCACCAACGGGGGCCGAAATGACATGTCACTGAAGCAATGGACAACAAAGACAGACGTTATCTATTTCCTTACGATGAAAGATTTTGGACTACGACAATCCTGCAACCTGAAGTTGGAAGGGAGTGTTGTAGATGAATGGATGAATAGTTGAAGTCTTCAATCAAATCGATATCAAATACTTTAACGGAGCCACATTTCACCACTGCAGTGTTTATTTCTCCTTGAATATTAGCTGTGGTGCTTTGACATTGGTGCTGTTTTCCACATGTTTTTATTCTGTTTTTGCTTTCTAAAACTTTTGTTCATAATGGACAGAAAAGCAACACCATACATCTAATAGACATTTCCACACAAGCCATAAACTCCTAACAAGCAACAGAGATATTAAATGATTAATATCACCAGCAGAGATAATAAAGTGGCTCTGGCCTCCCACAGTCTGCTTGCATTGCTCCTTTTTGTCCTTTGTTTGACATATAGTGCAGGACAGAGGGGCTGTGGAGGGGTGACTAATGTATCCAGGTGGGTCATGTCTAGCTGGCTGTATAATAAGCAGAATGGGATCAAATTTTGAAAGTGGGAACAGATCAGGAACAGGATCCCCCCCCTGTGAAACTAATGTAACGACCTTGACCAGACTTGGAGCGCAGCTTTCGGGTTTTTTGCCAGAGGTTTCTGCAAGGTTATTCGGCTTAAGCTTGTCCTGTGTGTCTATACGTCAGTGTGAAGCTGAGCGCTGTGATGGAGGGAATCAAGGCAAACTTCAGTCATTATCACAGCAGTATATGAAGGTGAACTGTTGAGAGGCAGTTTTGACCTCACCGCACAATGCCTTATCTACCGGTGACCGACCGACTGACCAAACTGCCATCTTCTTAAAGCACAGTCGCCTGTGAAAAACAAAAACAGCAAACAAAAGAAGAAGGATAGCAGAGGAGTGAAATGAGGCATTCAAATGCCCCTCAGAACGCAGCGGTGGATCCAGCCAGACGAGCCGCAAAGGCAACGACGGCACGGCGACGGTGTTGCAGCTGCACAGTGCCATCTAGAGGTGCCTCGGGCAACAGAAGTGGGAGACACAAAGGAAGAGAAGGGGGGGGGGGCAACTGAAAGTTGAGTCTCATGCAGGTGTCACCCACATTTCTGCAGGTGTGCATCCTGGGTATCAGATGGTGAGAGGTGATATCTGTCTCCCGCACATGCACACACTCGCATCCTCTCCAGGTGAAAAAGAGGCGACATGTCACTGCGATTGCTGATTCTGGAACTAATCCCTCACTGATCCTATTTGGGGGAGGGAGAAAAAAAAATGATGCAACCAAAACTGGAGCAGGATTGTCTGGAGCAGGGCAGACGCGGCCTGTTGGGAGGCGACGAGAGCAAATAAAACAATCAACATGCCATGAAATGTGTGGAGATGGTGGCGCTGCCAAAAATTTCAAGATTCCGACGTGGATGACGTTGAGTTTCAAGCTTTGTCCTTTTCTATCGTAACCACCGGCGCTCAGCTGTCCCCAGAAGCAGTGTGACATCTTTACCACTGCAGGTACACACCCTCCAGATATACGCTGTCATCAATTTTCCTGCCCACTGAGCACACATTGTTCATGCTCTGTACACCCTTGTCACAAAAGTCAAACCACAGTGTTCAGGATTTTTTTTCCCCCCTCACAGTTTAAACGTACCATTTCGTTTGATTTATACGCTAACATACGTAAACTGTCGCTGCTGACAGTACGGAGAAATTTGAGAATGTAATCCAACAACAGACCTTATTGTCAAGTGTGGCTCCACCGAAAAAAAGGATGCAGTGAATCTGAAACCCCATCGTAAAAGCTTGAATTGGAAATGCTGAATATTTGGTTTGGACGCATTTTGGAAGGAGTAGTTATTTGGGGCGAACAAAGAAATGAAAACGAGGGAAGCTTTCTTCTCCAATGTGCAGGGATATGGGAGCGTTTCATGCAAGAGGGAAGCTCAGAGTCGTCAATTGATGCGTCTGTGTCGAGTGTTCGGTTTATTTGCACAAATAATCCTAATAATATTGAATGATTCTGATTATGAGTGAGACGGCGGCAGACAGACAAGCCATTCCTTTTGTTTCGCCCTGCGCTGTGTTTATAGATTCTGAAAATGAGACAGCGCGTTAGATAAATGAGTACAAATGCAAATGACTGCAAGCAATTGATTTTTGTTTGCACGCAGTTGTTGGTGGGGATGAGCTGGGAGGGAGTGAGTGGGTGGGTGGGAGGGAGGTGGGCGGATGAGGAGAGGTGAAAAGCACCATAATCTAAAGGAAACAAAAAAACAAATGTCGGGACAAACGTGTGGAGCCCGAATCCTTGCTGACACCGACAGCAAAGGCAGCCTCAATTTCAGCAGTTGATGATTTCAGAGCTCAGTGGCTCCAGGAGCTCCTGTCCTGGCTGGGAGAGCGGCTCGCTTCAGGGGCTTCATGCGACTTCAACCAATGTCACCATCAAAATGTTCCAAAGTTCAGACCGTTTTAGGTCTTTAGGACATCTGTTCTGAAACGATTATATATGTATGTATGCAAGGAAACTTGTTTTGGGGGAGCAAATGTATTTCTGTCCCTCCGGCAACTCCACTGCAACCACAACCTGGCAAACATCGCGTGACTGCAGACGATTACTGCCAATGATGAGAAGAATGTTTGAGAGGTGACTAATTATGAAGAGCAACAGGAAATACTCAATTTGTCAGTTCCCAACAGGAGCTTACACCAAGACAAGTGTGCCACATTGCACCTGTAAGCAGCCACACTGACTCTACGTTATTAATCACATCCTGTTGATGAGTGTGACAGTCGATGATGGACAAGGTGACTGGAGCCACAGCACAGTAGCTCCACAGAGACCAACAAATTTCCACAAATACCAAGTGGAACCAAACAAAATATCAAACAATTGAAATGAAGATGTTTATCAGCCTTTCTGCACAACTTCTCTGATTAGATTCAGTTGTATTGGTGCAGGAACGCGTTGGAAACACTTGTAAGCGTTGCTCGCCAACCTCTGACTTAGGATCACTATCAATTGTAAGTATAGGCTGTTAATAAGGAATTGCATGCTTAGCGTTTATGTGTTATGCTGACGCTAGCATTAACCTCACTCACAAAGATGAGCTAGTTAAATTGGCTGGCGGAGCCCTTTTGATACAGCGCAGTAAAGTTACATGAAGACAGCCAGTTGTTAAATAACTGGCTGCTATTCACAGGAAATATTTAAATCAACAAACCTCGGACTGATCGGAGTCTTTTGACGCGCAGCTAACGAGCTCGTTCGACGTGGCCTCGGTTGTCACAGAGTCTCGAGTGTCCCCGTGTGTGTCTGTCATCATTACAAATGACTTTTGATGGAACACAATGTGATAGACCCATCAGATGGTCGTGGTTGAAGGAGACTGGACGTGACTCTGGTCAGTTAATGCAGCATGACTGTGGTTAATCTTGTGGGATAATTGCCTGGACAGAATGACCTGGATAATGTCATGTACCACGTCAGCATCTTCACTGAGCAACATGACAATTATTTCACATGGAAGACATATTAGAGACTGCAGGTTTCTTGGTACATTAGCTGACTAATTGGTGCAATCTGTTGTTAATCCTGCAAATTACTGGAGAAAACGGTTTATAGATTAAAAAGATGGTCAAACTTTTGATTTCCAGTTAGTTCTCGCCTCGCTCGGGCAAACAATTGGTGATGAGGCATGTGTGTTATTTTCCAGAGACTCATTAATTAAATTTAATGATGTTTTACTTGAAGTTAAACTTCAGTTGAAGTCACTTTACTCCCAAAAGAACAATTACGTTTCATATTTTGCACAAAAGATGACAGCTGATTTACAATTTTCAAGAGAGGAGTTGTTTTTCTCCAGACTTTAAACTCCTTTAGGCAACTAAATAATTACCATCCCCCTCCCCCTCTTTTTAAAGGGGCATTGGGAAAAGTTTGGAGGAAATGGAGATTAGAGGAGGTCAGGAGTCGCACCGTCCCCAGGGCCTCTATGGACGTCCCTATGTGTGCTGTGTGCACCTCCATCCTTAAGATGTTTCCGCTGATGCTGTGTGTCTGTTGTATGTTGGTGTTTCATCTGAGACGTCGCTGAAGTTCATTTGCAGCATGCTTCAGGCGATCCTTAAGGGAATACCCTTGTTCTTTCCCCCTCGTGTCACTGTCCCAGCATGCACACTGCATATTGATCCATCCTGCAAATCCCCCACTCTAAAACTTCCCTTCAAACAAAGTGCAGGCTCGCAGATGTTCCTGCCAAGCAGCATGATAATGTTCAAGCAATTTATAGATATTTAATGAAAAACTACTGCAATACTGCCATTGTGAGTGGATCTTATACCCATTGTGCATGAGGTCATTTAGTCTTCAAAGAGTCGTCAGTCGCTGGTAAAGCCACATTTGTTATCGGAAATAGTAAAAAAATATTTAATCTCACCTGAGGAACAAACCTGTCTGTTCTCAGGCTGTGCTGCAGCTCATTTCATTGTAGAGTGCACATCAACAGGAAGACAATCTCATCTGGTGTCATGATTCTTATCTAAAAGCTGAGCGGGAGATCTTAAATTTTGTGGCAGTTTTAATAGCGCGGTCTCATAAATGAAGACAGGTATGCCCGCGATGACCAGCCCGCATTGTCATTATAACTCACACTGATGTATGTGTTGGCTGTCAGCTGTGATAAATCCAAAGGGCGCTGTGGGAACTTGTGTCCACTGGTCTGAGGGTCTGATCAGCAGTGTGAGCGTACAGGAGCAGGGTGGACAGCTGAGGAGGACGAGGAGCTCTCATTTCCATTTTGGACAACAAAACAAAAACAGTCGAGTCTTTTCTCTCTTTAAATTTCAGCCTCAGTGTTTTGAGAGCAGCCTGCTTTCTGGCCAGCTTTGGTACTGAAAAAGTCAAAGATTATTGGCGCTGGAGGTGACTCGATGGTTTGCACCGTTACCCAAGTTGTGTCAATTCCTTGTGGAGTTTGCATGTTTTCCCTGTGTCTGATTTCTAGTTATTTCTAGGTTGATTGGTGGCGGCACGGCTACATTTCCAGCCACAAATTATTATTAACTCTCAGTAAATATGATCAAATATCCACCTCTAGCTCAGTGACGCTGCTCTGGGTAGAGAAGATGAATGGACCGGTGGGCGTGGCTGTCACGCTCTCAGCCCCCAGAGGCAGCAGTGTTGATTGCACCGCTCAGTCAACAAAGCAATGAATTACATTTCTCAGCTCCTATTCATCAATAAATTTTCCTTGCAGGAAGCAGTCTTGCCAAATGCTATAAAGACATTGTGGAATTGAACGACACTAAGTTTGGAATTTCTCAAATTCCCTGTTTGTTCGTTTAACCGGGAGTTTTGATGAAGGCTGATGACTGTCGACTGATTTGTGGTATTTTTGGTGCAAACGGTGTTGCAGAGCGAGGAGCTCTGAAGGCAGTCATCAGCAGTCTGTTCGTGGATTTGCTTTGGATGTGTGGAGGAAGTGAGACAGAGAAAACTGTCTCCTTGATATGCCAGATGTTTCCTCAGGAGCTTCTCATATCGCCTCGGGCAAGACAACAAAGAGACACGGAGAAGAAGTTCATCGAATCATAATGTTTCCTCCTCCTCAGCAGGCAACTGTAACTTCGGGCGTCTTGGAGTGTCTGAGACTCAGTCTGTGAGTTATTACCAGTCAGATGAAATTACCAAGTTGTATGACTGGATTTCTATAATATACTTAATAAGATATCAACCAAAGTTTCCTAAAAACGTCTCAGACTGCAGGATTCTGCAGCTTGTGGAACTAAAACGTCTCCTTGTCCACGCGTCACCTCATTGATTGCATTTTCAAATCATTCAAAAATACTGTTTGTAACTTTCAAGGCCTTAAACTGTCATGCCTGTAGGTGAATCGCTGAACTAGTAAGAATACAGAAGAGTATTAACAGAACATTAATGGGCTCCCCTGCCTGTTTTCTGACACATCCATCCACATTTTACTCCCACAAAATAACACGACTCACCACTGAGAGTTACACTAATGTGCTTTCAAACAATTTAGAAGATTGTGGCATATTTATAAGGAAGTCGAGATAATTGCAGCACGCCCAGAGTAGGGCAGGCAAAATATGCAAACGACTCTCCCCATTTACCCCCAAAAACCCTTTTTTATTTTTCTTGAAGATTTGAGTAAATTATGTGTCACTTAACTTGAATTATATGTCAACTTCCAGGGAAAGTTATTGTTAAAACTAGTTTCCACCGTCACGAGGGAGCCACTCTTAGGCCTGCAGCCAGACAATAAACTCAGAACATATTGTCCATGTAAAGAGTCACAACCCTGCTGAAATGACCCAAAAAGTTTGGAGCGCGATGATTAAAAACTTATTTTTGTCTTTGTTCCACGAGCTTTTAGGTTTTAATCAAAGTATCAGACATATTTTTTTAGATGCAGTTCTTAATCATCACCACTAATGAGGAACAATTTTATGCTGATCCAAGCTATTGGCAAACTTCAGCTGTGAGTCACGTAACTTCAGGGCGTTCACGTCAGTAATTCAGGGAACACACACTCGCAACTGTCTGTGACCACACATTTATTGCCTCAACTCTGAGTGACTGCTAATTTGTGTGAGCATATTGTCTTCTCGTATAAAGCTTCATGTTTGAGCTGTTTTAAAAAGCTGCCAGCAACATGAATTAAAATGTGTTTTTGTTTTTTTCCCTGTTTTTTTTTTACTGAGCAGGAAGACCAAAACACACCATATGGCGACTGCATGTTGCAATCTGTGATCATCATGCATCTGTGGCTTCAGCGGTCAGTCTGCCGGTGGAGACGGATCAGAGGATGAGTGCATAAAACACCTCATTTCAGCCCGGGAACTTTTAGCTGGGCGTGCCGGGGACGGTGGGGGACTCCAAATAAACCCCAACCTGCGAGTACAGAACGGCAGAATTGCGCCAAACAACCGTGTGCACCCTTTGGAATCACAAACAGTGGAGCCTCATAAGTACTTCTCCCAGTAGAGTGTTAATAATTCATGGCACCCACAGCGGTGTATCATCACACACAACACATACATGCTGTAACATGAAGCTTGTCGGAGCGAATCAAAGCGGCAGCTCACATCAGATAACCTGAGTTCTTGTGCTTAGGGGAACTTGTGGGTTGACACAGTGCAGGTAAGTAGAGCTGAGGCGCATCATTCCTTTTCACTCGGCAGCTACCTCCTTATAAATATAGCATCAATAGAGTGCCTGTCTGGTGTTTTGGGTGAGGAGAATGAAGCAACTCCACCTGAAGACTCAGTGATCTTAGATGAATAGGGTGTCATTCAGGGAATAAGCAGGGCAGAGAGGGCGGATCTGATGCCAAGTGCTGCAGCTGCTGGTGAAGGCCGTTCCTCTCAGCCTCAGTCACTTTCTAAAGCTCAACCAATCTTTGCGCTCCTTTTCGCACAGTTCTGTGCCAAAGCCTTTTATGAGCTCCGCCGCTCCCGCAGCAAAATGTTTAACCTCACTTGCGAAGGGGGACCCAGTGTTCTGCTGCAAAGATAATAATTAAGAGATAAAGCTTGCCTGAGAATAATTTGACAATAAAAAGATAACGAAATTTGTAAAGTCGTATCTTCAACATTGTTTTCGAGTGGTGATCTCGAGATGACACAAAGAATCCAAGTCGTTTTTCAGAAAATGTTCACCAATCACCCCAGATTGAGTCCAAACAGGCACTCTCTCGCTGACGGCGGAGACTTGATGTCGAAAATGTTTTGGGAGAATGAAAGCATATGTAGCCGCATGCCGGTTGGATTGAAAAAAACACAAGGTAAACATTCATGCCAGGTAGTTTCACAGGAAAAGCTGTTGAAGCCTAACTCCAGCGGTCCCTGGGAGAATCCTCCCTGACTGTGCACAGGTGGACCGATCAATCTCGTGTCTGTTTACGTCGCTGCCAGATGTTAGCCGGTATGACCACAGCTTAACTTTTTTTACTGCTCTTTTTACTGTTAACGATGGAACAGACTCGTGCTATACATTCCGAAACCATGTTTAATGGGCAGTAGAAAGGTCGGAGACCTGCGAGAATAAACTCGACTGATGCTCTGCAAACCAAACAGACAGATTTGACTCATTTCAACTAAAAAAAACGTCTTATCACACCAACACGTTTAGCTCAGTCGTAAGTATTTACAGCTTTTTTTAGTCTATGCTACTTTATTATTATTATGTCTTGTGTTACGTTTTTATCCCATGAACAGGACTTGTTGGAACCTATTTTACAAGTTGCTGTGTTGTGTTTGTGTTTACAGCAGCTTTGTCATCGTTGTAATTGTGTTGTTTTTTTGTTTGTTTTTTTTCCCCATGGCAAGAGAAGAGACAAGTTCCTACTGTGGATAATAGATGTAGCCTGCTTTTTACTTTAATTTAGGGGCACATTCGCTCGGCCCATGCTTCTCCAGGGACATCATGTTAATGTAGGTAGAGTCAGAGTGGCGCTGCAGAGGAGGCCACGCAGGGCGGGAAGCCACAGGGCGCGACATGACACGACAAGACAGGAGAACAACAGGTCAACGCGCGGCACTTGGCCGGGCAGGACGGGACACAGCACGCTGGGATGTCGCAGGACACGACTGGGACATGCCGGCCCCGGTGTGCTTTTTTCGCTGCTGATTGCTGACTGCTGCTGTTCCATTCATTGTGTCTACCTCAGCTTGCCTCCTTTCCGCTGCACAAGAAGACGAGTGACGTCCGTGCTGGTGTTTCCTGACCTGTTGTATCCAGCCGGGAGTGAGCCACGCCGCTGTTGTTTGACTGGAGTGTGTAGCGCTGTTTGTTTTTCTCAGGGGGTTGTGTTCTCCAGTCTGTGTTTCTCTGGCTGTGACCATGTGCATGCTGATGCAGCTCTGGTCCCCCTGTAGGACGGACACACATGGGTGCCTTGGTTGTTAAACTCAGAGAAAAACTCAGCCAAATCTCTGTTTGAGTGTAGGTAAAATAAAAAAAAAGTTATTTTAATTGACGCCTTCACAACCTGCCGATTGCATTTGTTGACAGATACAAGCGAAAATGAAAACACATCCTTTGATACGTTTCCTCTGCGTCTTGTATCGAAGGGTTTTGTAGCATTACGGGGGCCACTCTGTTCCCACTTGGTGTAATTTAATTACAGTGGACCTTGGCATGCCCAGGCAGCGCCCACGCAGAGTGGCGGAGAATGCCAGCCGGGAACATCCTGTCTTAGGCGACAGGAACATCAGATGCGACAGATGGCTCATAAATCATGGAGGTGCGTGCACAGTGTCAGTGGGAGGCCTTCCTCTGGAGAGCACACTGTGAGCAGGTGGGCAGAGGGAGCATCAGCTCAGCAACACGAGCCCTGGATGCATTTACCACCGCAACTGGGTAACCGCTTGGTGCCACAGAGGCTGAATCAGGAGGGAAAACACGCAGGGGTGTTTTTATATTGCGGTGACACGCAGCTCCCTCTCAATCTGCTTCCTTTGCAGGATTTTTGAATTGTGTTTTTTTTCAGCGTGTAAAAAACTTGGTTAAATTTGTATTGTTTCTGAATTGGGGGCATCAGGTTAAGGCCTCGTGAAAGTCACAGTCTCACTTGGAATGAGCACCATATGGTGGAGTTGGTTCCCAGCATGCTGAGGCTAATTGTTGCATTTCAAAAATCATGTTGCGTTTTGCACAGCAAATTATTTTCTACAGTTTATTTCTCGGGATTTTGTTACGTCTTCGTTTCATTGTTTTGTTTTTTTACATATCCCCTCAAACAAGAACATCGTCTGCTTTTAATTAATGAAAACACTTGAGATTTATTTAGTAAATTCCGGCTAGAATTTAACTGAAAATCTACTTTGGCACCTCTGAGACTCTCAACCATCTGTTGTTTTTATCCCAACTTAAAGAGATTGACACATGATTTGTTTGTTCCTTTTTGTTGTTTTCCGCTTTATTATTTTACATGAAGCTGCGCCGTCGTCGCAGCGTCAGCTGTATCGAGCACTTAGGACAAACATATTTTAAAAAGCGTCCATTCCGAAATAATTCCTGGTTTGTTTGTGTTTCTTGAGAATCGGTGCACTCGGTAAAATGATGAATTAGTCACAGTGGTGCTGCAGGCTGGACTTTGCCAGATTTCTAAAGATGAATCATCAGATAAACCGTTTTCAAAACTCTCCCACGTTTGGAAAAATGATGCAACGCCGACATTAAAGGCAGCCTTGGCTCTGCTTCGATTCTCCATCTTCATGCTAAAAACGCTCGACTTCATGCAACAACTTTCCCCTCCGCTGCCTTTTATTCATTCCTCATCTCTGAGTTAATTAAGACACCGCGGCATTAATTGATCCTGATGTGCGATTCATTCACAGGAAAAGTAATTTCCTCTTTGATTGCTAACTGCTTTGGCTCCCAATCAACGCTTTGCTTCACGTTCACTCCCATGAAAGAGTTTCAGTTCCTGCCAGCAGCAAAAGGCAGAACACAGAACACACAGGTGACAATACGCTACTTCACTTGCTCATAATACACTTTTTCTTCATCATTCAGGCTTGTTTATTTCTCTTCGAGTCCTCTTGAATGAAGGCCGCACCTTCTGTGAACCCACAGAGAAAATTTAAATGAAAAGATATCATCTCCATTTATCTTTGCTCCTTTTTTTGTTTGACGTCTGTCTAAAGAAAGTTACATTTATACACTTACATTTCCTATTACCTCAAAATCGTAATTCAGTTGGATGTATTTAATGATCTTCAAATATAGTGTCAATGAAGTGAAAGGATCCCTCAATAATGTGTGTTTTTTAGCTGACCCTATTTAATTTCTGAATGTTGTTGCTTGTCTTTGACACCAAATAACACCAATTTCTATATTTATGAGTTTTGTGTGTGGACTTCATGCCTGTAAAACACTGATATGATAATTTATCATTAAAACTGAAATTAAAACAATGTGTTTTCTTTGTCATAGGACACTGTGGCATTGTGGTTGGTGCTCGTGCCCCCCACCACCACCACCAGCGTGCAGGTCCTGGGTGCTTCCTTCTGGTTTCAGGACATTTGTTTGTTATGTAGGTCATTTATTTGCAGCAGCTGTATTGTGGTGCCACGGAGAGCAGCTAAAATGATGTTTTTGTTCCAAAACAAATATAGTTTAAGAGGCCCGACATCAGCAGCTGGCTGAGAACCAGCCCTGCAGTTATATCATGGTCATTTCATTCCATCAGACAGTAAAAATCTTAGTTATTGCGCCTTTAAGCGAGCAGGACTATGAATATGTATGCGGCGTGGCATGTTAATTATACCCGGGTCAAATAGCATTTGCATACTATTAGTTTTTTTGGGAGGAGGGTTGAACTTGCTGAGAGGAGAGGTTTCCCAAAACCTACCATTTCTCTAGTGTCAAATTAGTTGGCAGTAAGTAACGAATAAATTACATTCCAAATGTTCACATGATGTTTTCGGTAGTTCTGGGTGATAAATGTTCTGCGGAACCATCTCAGCTTATTAATTTTACAGGATCACAGTGGCAAAAAAGCTCAACTACCTTAGATCTTGGTCTGCAATATACGTTTTTACATGTTGTACAAAAACCAACATCCAAACAGACTCATTATCAGCATCTTCCTGCATGTTGAGGAGGTTTCCAAGCTTCCGAATGTCTCAGCCCAGTCGATGTGTTTTCAACCAACTCTACAGAAAGCCTGGCAACAAAACACGCGTCACGTGTTGGTGAAGAGAGACACCTTAAACGTGCAGTGGACCTTCAGGACCAGACGAAGCCTGCGTCTGTGCGAAAGACCATCAGAAAATAAAAAACCTGCTGCTTGAGTCATTTGAGGTTGTAACACCGTTGATGTGTCCCTCTGGCCAAAAGCAGTTTGCGAGCTTTCCATTGTTGTTGTCGTGTTACGCTGCTAATTGACTTCTCGGGAAGGTTGCAGCTCTGCCTGACAATGAGGAAACTGGGCTTCACCAAAGGTTATCACAGCACCTGCTTCAGCAGTCGGGTCGCCATGCAAGAAAGGCAGCGGCCATGAAAAATTAAAGATGATTTCAATTAGTGACGGGGGGGTGGGGTGGGGGGGTGTCGGGACAGTGGGGGGGCACCCTTTGATAGCCGGATATGTGGCTGGATAAACAGACTGACAGACGAAGTGATGAATAATACACTAACAGACTTTAGGAGTGAGATTGATTCCTCCTCAGATCAATACATCTCATACTTACCTTGATGTGAAAGTGCAGGTATCGCCATTCGGAGGCCGAGCACATCACGGCAGCCTCCAGGGAACCCCCCCACATTTCAGGGGAAAAAGGCTCCCAGAAATATTCAGCATTAACTTCGCTTAGAAGCCAATGTCACAATGCCTGCCTTCTGTAGCTGGCTGCAAACACACAGAGGTTCTCTCTCACACACACACACACACACACACATCCGCACATGTGTTTGCATACTAATTCCTGTGTGCTAAACACCTTTCCATCATCGCTCTGATGAAATCTCTCGACGGCCACATCCACAGTTGTTTGAATTGTTTGTTTGGAGTTTGTTATTCACTTGTTAATGAAACACAAATGCACGCAGCTTCTTGAAGGGATGTGCGGCGTGTAACCCAGAATAGGAACATCAAAAGTGCAAAATCCCCGATGACAGCTTATCACTCCGAGACGGCAAATAAGGATTAGAAATTCGGCGAAGCAAAGAGAAATTCAAAATGATTTCCAACACCAGGTTGGAAAAAAATACTGAACTGGGGAGGCTCTTCTCTGACAGCCGGTCCGGCTTCTGGTCCGTTCAGCAATTCAGTCGAGATGGACAATTTTCGAAAGCGACACTACATCCCGTTACCTTGATGTGGTCGTTTTGTATGTTGCATTTGGTGCCTGAGAACACTTGTGAACTTCCAGGGGAAACCTCTCATCTGGAGCCTCAAAAAGGGAAGTATTTCTCAAACAGAGTTGCATGGTGGTGTAGCAGTTAGCGCTTTTGCTATGGGCCATGGTTTAAGCTTAGATGGAGGCGTTAACAGGTTGCACGTTCTTCCTGTGTGTATGTGATTCTTGTATGTGGTCGAGTTTTTTGTCCCTTAAAAACAAAGTCAATTGTCGACTCAAGAGCCTCTATAGGCACTGGTGTTTGTGTGTTTGAGTATTTCTCCTAAAAACATGTGGTTCTCTATTTGGTAAGAAAAAAAAGCATCAGAAAGTGAAAGCAAAAGAAAGAGAAAAACAGTGAAACAGAATAGACCCCTCCTTCGCTTCAAACCTCGACTTGTTTAATGTGAGGTAACAGTAAAAACGACGGCGCTAATCCTCGTTTTGAGAACATTTATTCTTCAAAATGTGTCGTTTCAACTCCCAAAAAGAAGATTTTCTGAGGAAAAGCAGTAAAAAACACACACGGCTTAAACAGTGAATTAGCTCTCGCCTGAAGTCTCCCTTTTTTTTATACCCAGACCTTTGAAACTCCCCAGTGAAACTTTTGCCTGTCTGAATGAAGACTCGTACAGTCTGCAGCGCGGCTGAATGACGAAATGCAACTGACATCTTTTCTTCCCCATCGAGGGTAATTCGAAGCGCTTTATCATACAGTGACTGCCAAAGTGGCAGCTGTGATTAGGCTCCACTTTAAGGCTTCATACACTGCGTTCACTCTGCAATCAAGGTCTGCTCTCCGTTTTTTGTATGATGCTGTTTTTTTTCCCTCCTACCTCAGCCACTCTCCTTTGTTTGCTTTCACTGAGCATGTGAGCGAGCTGCTTCACTGAATGGCTGATTTAAAAATGCTTTTTTCCCCCTCTGTCTCTCAGATACCATATTTTTAAGGCCGAATCAATTTACCACAACAAACAGCCTGATTACAAGTGGGACACACGTGGGAGTGTAATATTAGAGGACCTTGTTTCAGCCGTTTAGGTTTTAATTAATGTGACTGGCTGACTTTGTTGGGCTATTGATTGATGAATGGTGGTCATCCACTGTACGCGTGTTGCTGCCAGTAGCCGAAGGTGCTCCTCCGTGTACGGTGTCACTTCTCTCCCAGATCACGCTTCGTGTTCCCCTGACTGCATCTTTGCATATGGTAATTCAAACCGAGTCAATTAAACGCTTCAGTAAACAAGTCTGTATGATATTAGTTTGGAGTTTCAGCCTATAAAAGAGGGGCCAGAGGTAACGTATTGTAAGCACACGACTGTGAGCACCGGCTGCGTAAACTTGACCGATAAAACCATTATTCGAGTCCGTATCTATCGAACCGGCAACGCGGTGGCGACTCCACCGAATGGATTGCTCCTGGAAATCGGTGCGATTCAGCGAGAAAGTTTGTGGAGGCACGAGGGCAGAAGCGCTGCTTTGTTTCCATGACCTCGCGGTCGGCTTTCCAGCGCGGGCTTTGCACTCGCTGCCTCGCAGAAGGGAAGTTCCTCGCCCTTCAGCCAGAAGACATTATACCAAGGTGAGAGTGGATCTGAACTCTGCCGTGCTGCATGCCAGAGGCAGCGAGGAAAAAAAAACGGATTCAGCCGGACGAGCCATTTATAATGTATCATCCGCCCGGCGCCAGTGATGCAGCAGCACCGCTGCCAGCTCCCATCGCGTTTGACCTGTGGATCTACACCAGCACAGCGGATAAACATGAGGTCCTTGTTTATGCTGAATGATGTTTGTTATGGTGTTGTTGTTGTCGAGGAGCAGTCGGCCCATCGCGGCGACTCTTCACGCAGCTCGTACAGCGTGCATTGACATTTCCTGTCAGCGCAGATAAGCCGTCGCTCCCGTGAAGCAGCAGCAGCAGCAGCAGCTTGCTCCTGGAGTCGATTTCCGCTGTATTTGCAATACTGTCTCAGTTCACTGCAAGGATGCCGGCCAATTAAAAACTCCAAATCTGTGTTATTCAGCATAACCAAATGACTGTTGACTGCTGTGCGGGAGCGGGGGAGGGGGGGACCGAACTTCCTCTGAGAAAGTTTAGTGGTTGGCTTCCAGATGGCCGAAAGATCTGTTTAATGTACCGCAGGCTGATGCAGATCGGTTCAAAGTCGTCACATGTGATACGAAATATCACAAAGACATTTCAGGAGCAGATTTACCAGAAGAGAAGGTTAACATTTGATCCGCATTTGGGATTTAGCGAGGACCTAAATGCCTCATGTGGAAATGTCAAGAGTTTCATTGCAGGTGTTTTTCACAGCAAAAGAAGGCTCAAAGATTCAGTGGTTTATTTTGTGGTGCCTTCACACTGCAAAGAGACACTATGGACTGGTATATTAGTGAAGGTCTGTGTGTCTGTTGTCATGTGGCTTTATTTACTCCACTGTAATGTAAGCAAAGAATAAACATTACAGAATTTTAGGCCGGTCAAGGCAGAAGATGTACAGAATCAGCATCCATCGTCTTTAACCTTGAGGATAAAACGGTGAAAAAAGGTTATTCAGCTCGAAAAAAACTGAAATTATTCAAAAAAAATGTTGTTTAAGCTGCACAAACAGTTGCATTAAAACTCAGAACTTGCGAGCGATGTCCTTGAGAAAAAAAATAAAATAGTGCGGATGAGGGGATGCAAGAATTTGAATTTCCCACTGCTGGAGGCTCGCAGGTTCAGCCTACATTAGCTGCTGGCACCTGAATCTTTAATCCAGCTGTCGACCTTGGAGCTGCGTTTTGGTGAGTGGCTTCCACACGAATGTGATGGCGCGGATTTAAATAAAAGACGAGTCACTCGTGTGCTCTCTTCAGAAGTGTCCATTGACAAATTATCGTTACAGACGAGGTTTTTTTCCCACAGGAGTGGAGAGAGCAACTAAAACGTGTCGCCGTGTTTCCGTGTTTTTGTGGGGAATTTTCTCAGTTCCGTTTGCCTTCATGGTGTGTGAGCGGTGGAGCAGCATGCTGTGCCAGGTTTGGAGGCAGAAGGGCAGGTGGGTGCTGACAGAGACGGGTGCAGAGACACCATGAACACAGGACGGCAGCCAAGACCTGCCAAGCGCACGCAGACACCAGCAAGCCCCCAAATGACATAACATATGGAGTACAGCTGAAAAGACCCCCCTCCTCCCCCCCACACTCTCCTCCACCCGACGTCGTCGCTTCCTCCTTTCCCTGCCACACAACACAACACAGGCGCTGCGGCTGTGATAGCAAGAGGCGAATTTGAATATCTATTTTTGTAACAATGGCAAGCGTGCGAGGCTTCCTCAGAAGACATGCTAAATCGCACCCCGACTCGTGCGGAGCTCCTCGGTCGACAACATCCAATTCTGTATATTAGGTGGATCACTGAGGCTTGTTAGCGGTGACTTTTCTCCCCGCGTTATCACAGACGTGGAAGCGACACGCGGAGACCGTCCCTCCGTGAAGACAAAGAGACAGCAGCAGAATGTGAGCGCCGCTCGCTTTATTCAGGACGCGTGTTGCTGGTGACGCGATCGATGGAGTCAATGCGTTGCCCTCCACAGCAGCTGTCAACCTCTCATTAATGAGGCAGAGGCCAATTACCACCCCGGCCATTTTCCACCCATTCACCGAGGGGGCGCCCCCTGTCTGCGGGCCAAAAAGAAGAGAGAGAGAGACACTGGAAGGAGTGCTTGACCTTGACTTATCGTCACTCCACTTTTGTCAAGGCAGGTTTCAAAGAGAGAGAGAGAGAGCGAGAGAGAGAGTGAGAGGAGGAGAGAGAAACTTTCTCCAGCCTTTTCTTTTTTTTCCACAGATGAAAGTATTATTCGTCAGGTTTTCAGTGAGATAGAGATGATGGAGGAATCACAGCACGGCAGCAATCTAGCAGATCAGCCATCACAGAGCTGTCGGCCTCCTTTTATTCTTCTCTCTTTCTTTCAAGACTTACCCACCTTCTTTCCCACCCCTCCCTCTCTCTCTCTCTCTCTCTCTCCCTCTCTGTCGTTCCTTTACATGGGTACTCGGTGCAGCCCGCCCGGATGTGCACCAGCATTACCAGCGATCTCTACATCCACAGACATCCAGCCGGCTCGCGTTGACTCCCAGCAAGTAAACAAACCACTCTTGACTTTGTTGTTTTGGAGGCATTCAGGGTCCAGCTTCCCTCCTCCCGGCTGATGTGATCACAAGGGCTCGCTGCCTCTTCGGCACACACGGATCCAGTCCCAAATCTTGCTTAAACTCCAAACAAGTTGCGAGGGGGTGAGCGGCCCCGCGGCGCCGACAGTAGCCCCTCGGTTGGAAAATGATGTATTCGGTGGCAAGATGTGACATCACCAGTGACCGGCTACAGTATTCATCGCTGGTGTCCTTTGTGCAAAAGGAGTGCCTGTCACCATCTGTCATCCCACAAGCAAACGGCAGAGAACAACAGTAAAACTTTAAGTGGTGCTGGACGATGCAGCCCAGGACGACCCCACCGCGCCCCATCAGCTGTGTTATTTCTGTAGGAGCCAAGAAGACACTCGGTGTATGTATATGTTTATCATCTGACTCAATAGTTTATTTGCTTGGTACGTCCTATCAGAGCTGATTTCACTCATCTCAGAAACAAGTAAAAAATGTGAGAACTCATTTAGCGGAATCCAGGTTTTTATCGGAAGCAGCAAACTTTGTTTTGACAAATTGCAAACCTCTTTCTCCGCGTGTCGACGCCGCACGTTCTTCATTTGTGTTCGGGTGGCTCTCCGTGAATGAAAGCCGGATAAGAAATGGCAGAAATAACACAAACAGGCTCATCATGGGCTGCTCGCTTCACAGAGCAACGTGCCTGCCGCAGATTCACCAGATGTCTGAAGGTGCCTTTCATTCGCATGAGAGCACAGGTGCAACTTTTAAGTCCCGCCTTTGAAAGATCTGTGGACGTCGCGGAAGATTTAGAAGTGAAGTCTGAACGCAATCACACCCCCACCGTGTTTATATGCAGGGTTTAATTCTGAGTAACACTTTTTCAATGAAACTGTGCATCAGTTTTAGTTGCGACAGCGTTGAAAGCGAAGGTATCGGCCAGTGAATCAGAGGGTAAAGTCTCTTTGTGTTTCAATGGACATCTGGAGATAACCGTTTCCTTTTAGCAGGTAATTTTGAATATACTTCAGTTAATGCCGGGGGATTTCACGCCGGAGCAAATTTTGATGCTCGGGCCCGATAAAGACGTGTTCACAGTCGCAGAAAAGACAGATAATTAAATGATAGCCAAGATATGGTATCATACAGTAGATCATAAAAGGTAAGTGTGGAAATGAACAGATGCAATCTTGATGTACTCTAAATAATAAAACCAACTTCTGGATGAATCCAATTACCTGTGCAACGACAGCACCAGTTACAGGAATGGACGCTGTTTCTCTCTGGACTCGGTTGACAGAATGTGGAGTTTGGATGTTATGAACTTTGTTTAGTTTGAAATTGATGATAAAGATGGTTGATTTAAGAGCGTGTGGGAGGTGAGCATCATGAAACTTTGCGTATGCAGTGCCACTTCTTGGCATGTACTGCTGTGCATTATGGGAACATCCTGCTTGCGCGGCACTGACCAAGTCGACGCTGTTGCTTCATCATCACTTTTTCCCTCCTCTCTCCCTCGACCAGCTCGCTGGCTCGGGTTCCCTGGCCTGCGTGGGACCAGACGCGGGCTAATTAATCCCTGACAATGAGCGGCGCGTTGGGGGCTGGATGGTCTGGGACAGCCCCACGCAGAGCGAAATCCACCACGCCGAAACCAAGCCTGACAGGTTACTGCGTCCCCAGTAAAAGCCACCGCGGGCCTCCTGGAACCAGCCACAAGATGCGCTTGTTTGCGATATTACGAGATTTATTTGCTGACTGCTTGCCTCGGCCCTAATTGGTGCGGAAGTGGAAGGAGCCGCGCTTTGTGGTGTCATTTTTAATTATGCTCGGAGCTTCACCGTTCCTTGTTGTTTCCCCAATAATTCTGGGGGAAAAAGCCTGCAGAGAGGGACAGATTGCGAGCAACAGTCTATGTTCAGTTAGCTGAAAGATGAGAGGGACGAGCTCCAAAGGAGCCTGGAATATCTGTTGAATCAAATCGCAGCCTCAGCATGTCTGACGCAGGCCAGGCTCTATAATGAATGTTGTATGAACAGGAGCTGAATTGGAGAGCTTGCTAATGTGTTAATGCAGGAGCAAATGGCTTGGCTTCCTCCTGTACACAGTCCTCTTCTTCCATTTTAACAGACATCTCAGTCAGTGTGTTTTCTGACAACTTCTTTTCCTTTTCATGGGAGTCGTTTCTCTTTGGATGTTTTTCCTTTCCTTGTTCTAATCACTGTTCCTGTGAAGATTAGAAACCTAAAGGAGAA
>JAUESF010000008.1:6999077-7010462 GCA_032274765.1 Malacoctenus tetranemus
CCCCTGACCATGAGATTTTCTTCCTGCTCCAACCCCTGTAAAAGGCACATTTACAGAGGAGATTTTTTTTTTCTGATTTGTCTCACACAGTTTATGATTTTACTGGTACTGACCTGATGTTTTAGTACACAACGTTTAAACTGCTCTGTCTTCTTTTGCAGAAAGCAGAGAGAGACACAGTCATGCTCTAAGGCATGTCAGCATCTTGTTCATGGTGCTTTGCGAGCAGCCTGCCGGAATCCTGCGAGTTTTCAACCTTCATGCTTGTGTAATGGTTGGTTAGTATTTAAAAAAAAAAAAAACCAACACCACACATTTGAAGTTCCCCCACACCTGTGCTTGAAATGCAAAAGTCCCAATCGAATCTCAGATTTAAGTAGCAGGTTGTTGACTTAATATCAGAGGTACAATATGTTTGAGAATTGCCTCCATCTGTTAAGCCTATGAGCTCCCGTCCTCTGCTCATTATACATGGCCAATCAACGATGAAGCGGATGCCTGGGAAGACTCGTCGCCTTCCAACAACTGGCAACTGCAATTTCCCCGACTCCTCGGAGGAGTTCTTGTTTACTAATTGAAAAAAATGTAAAACGAGGCGCAAAACACCTGATTATGGCCTGTCTGAAGAGAGTTTCTCTCCATTTTTTATCAGCTTACACTGCCTCACATCCCTCTGCGCAATCTCACCGCAGCAAAAGTGGACTGAAGCTGCTATGGATGTGTTGTTTTTTTTTCTTTAATCACTATTATTATTCCTGAGCGTATCATGTGTCAGTCTTTGGATTTGTTGTGCCTGTAGTCTACAAACACAGACAGCAAAACAGAGTTTTCACTGCGAGACGTCCAGGAAGCATCAAACGCCGGCTGTTTGTCCTGAAATATCATGCTGCATGTAGATCACATCCCGACGCTTCAAACAACATGCTGATTATGTCTTTTGAAGCAACAGATAACACAATGCAGTCGCTCGGAGAGACGTGCCAATTGAGATATTTTCCTGATCGGGCATCACAGTTTGTGATTTGAAAATAATTCAGTTTTGCTTTGGCTGCCGAACAGGTTGTATCACCATGATGCCCACATGGGTGCCTGTGGTCATCATTTTGGGGGTCTTTGTGAATGAAGCGAGAAGTGGTGAGTTTTTTAGAGTTTTTTGCCAAAACAAGTTAAATAAAAACTCCAAATATTTTTTTTTAACAAATTTGTGTTTTTTCAATGTTGTTTAAAATTCTTTTTTATATAATTTATCCGTATTGTTTTTTTTGTTTGTTTTAATAGATTTTTTTTCTTTTTTTTTTCTCGTTTCTAGGCAATGACTTGCAGCCATGTGCAGAGATCCAGACGCCCACCACAGTGGTGCCTCTGGGTTCACCTGTTCGGGCCACCTGTGTCATTAGTGCGGACTGCCCTCTGGTCACTGGACAAGCTGTCGAGCTCGAGTGGCGCCTCGGCGATCGCTTCGTTCCCAGCACCCCCGTGGCCAACGCGAGCAGCAGGGTTTCCCAGGTCTTCATAGCGAGCTTCAATCGCACCACAGCCATCCTTGCCTGCTTCCAGGCCTCTCCTCCTCAAGTCATCGCCGGGGTCATCATCCGAGCAGGATGTGAGAGCCTGTTTGAGATCCTTTGCACGCTTCTTTCAGTGAAATAATACAACATCAGTGCAACTGACAATGAGGACTTTGAGTTTCAGCAGTGTCTTTGTTTGGATCTATAGGCTGGTACATGGAGCATAAAGAGCAAGGCTGTGGGAACAAACCAAACTATATGCCGTATCCGAACATTTTGGATTTGCACGATCAAGTTTTTCTGTCTCAGTATTATCGCATTTATTTGTAAACTCCTCCACAAATTAGCAAGAACATCCTCCAGAGCATGAAGTTTTATTTTGCCTCAAATTTGGCAACTTTTCCAAATTCACTCGATATTAAACGTAGTAATATTAGAAAACTTTCTCCCCAAAACTTGAGTTTTATTGATTTACTTTCATGCTGATTTCTCTCACAACAAAGAAAACTTATGCAGTGAATTTTATTATATCCTGACAGATTCCTGTGTATGTGTGTGTGGATCAAATCCATACACTTCCATGGAAAATGTGTATGTAGCTGCTGGATAGGGTCCGCTGTAACAGCTTCAGCAAGGAACAGAGTCACAGTCTTTGCTTTGTTTGCGTTTTTACCTCCAGATCCGCCAGAAGCTCCACAAAACCTGAGCTGTCAGACGAACCTGACCACTCCCAGTTCCCTGACCTGCAGCTGGAGCGCTGGGCGGCGGGACACACACCTGCCCACGCAGTACTCCCTCCACACTCAGATATGGTAATACAATCAGCAGAAATGCTCCGAGTCGTCTGTGAGGCTGCAAAACTGTCTCACAAAGTGGATTCCTCATTTCAGGGATTCGGACAAGAACTACACTTATGAGCTGCCCCCAGGAGTCCACCGCTTCATCATCCCTCGCTCGGACTTTGTCCTCTTCAATGAAATGAATATATATGTAAAAGCTGTGAATGACCTTGGAGAAGCAAATTCATCAGCTATTACTTTAGAACCTGTGAGCGCAGGTGAGTTGGTAATAATCTCTCAGGACACGCAGGAACTCCAACAGTTGCTTGACATTTGCCTCAACAATTTGTGTTTTTCTCAATTTTAGTGGATCTTTAATTTATTCTCATTTCGGTATCTCTTCTGCTACTAACTTCTGAGTCACAGGGCTAATCATCATGTTTTTGAATAATATAAATGTCTGGTTACTCAGATGGTGACTCACGAACAGTTGGTGCTGTTTTGAAAGAATATTGAGAACCTCCAAAAAACCCTTAAATATCTGTTCGAAAAAATGAAAAGAATTCAGCTTTTTCTGTGATTTGAAATGGAGAGAAAATGTAACTCTAAGTGTTGTTTCTTTGTTGAATGCTGCAGTTTGCGGAACATATTTTTATCTCAATATGTTGGAAACTGTTCAATGATATAATTTAGTGCCTTAAAAAAACACTTGTGAGAACACAAAGCTATACAAAGACAATACAGCTCACAGCCTCTCTGCACATCATTTGTATTTAGACATTTTTAATAATAGCAAAAAGAAACCTTTGCAAATGCCTCGCCTTATTATCCGAAAAAGGTCTCTGACTGTCATTCTGGCAAACATGTAAGGTATAATTAGGAGGAACAAACACTGGGTTTTGTCTGCGCTGTCTTTTCTTTCCAGAAACAAGAGGAAACAAAACAACCAACCACCTCTGAATTCTGTTGTCTTTTGTTTTTTAATGTTTCATTTTCAGCCAAGTTTGACCAGCCTCAGATCAGGAAGATTGAAGTGGTATCGAAAAGGCTGGGCTGCCTGAGACTGAGCTGGAGTTTGTCCCAGCACCAGGCCTGGATGCGCTTTCACCATCTGAACCTGGAGGTTCGACTCAGAACCTCCGACAGCGCCAAGTGGAACGAAGCAGTGAGTGAAAATCATTGCATTAAGTCAAAATTATCAATAAAGTTGCCAAACATTCTTGTACTTAGCTTGGATTAAGTCAAATCTAACAATTAAGATTGAGATTTTTGCAGTGTACTTGTGGGATTGAACCTTTATTTCTCTTTTTGTCCTGCAAATTTTCAGACCCCAGTGAATCGCGTTCGAGCCTCCAGACCATTGGACCAGTGTCGGCTCCTTCACGGGACTCAGTATTTCGTCCAGATTCGAGTCCGATACCTGCAGAGCCCCTGGAGCGACTGGAGTAACAGCCGGTCTGGAGTCACCTTGGAAAGCGGTACGAAGCGAGATCAATTAGAAGTGGCACAATGAGTCACTCCAACATTTTCCGATCTATCGCCTTTTCTTCCATTTCCTGGTCCTTTCAATATATGCTAATGTCATGTTCTGCATCTCCCATTGCTTTGCTCTATAGCACAGACTGAATTGATGTATTGAGTTTTGTCGCGCACTTTGGCAGCGAATCCATGGACCTGTCTTGTATAGAAAAGTTTCACTTTCTAAAGAGTGAGGAGTGCAGCCTTTTGACAGGCTGCCATGCTGACAGCCATCGCTTTCTCTTTCAGCTCCCACTGGACGCCTCGACTCATGGATGAAGCTATCGCATGATAACATGGCCAAACAATACAACATACACTTGTTTTGGAAGGTACACACATCACATGAGTTGCTTGACACCTGTCACACACTGAGGTGTTTCCTCTTAAAGCGCGTGCGTGGTCTGGATTCTCACTTCTTTTTTTTTTCTCTCTGTTTTAGCCTTCAAAACAATTTCGAGCCAATGGCCAAAATGTGTCCTATATCGTCTCGGTACAAAGACAGCCGGGCGAGAGAGGGAAGGTGTGCGCCACGAGAGGGACTCGCTGTTCCTTCCAGCTTCCTGCGAAAGCCAAGAAAGTCTATCTGAGTGCTGTGAATGCAGCAGGGAAGTCTCCTCCCACAGAAGTTCGAATTTACCAAAATAAAAGTAAACAACATTTATGGAAAAATACCATTTAATATGGCGTTTATTTACTGGCTGCTTTGATAAAGTGCTTGTACTTTTGTACTTGTAGATCGTACAGCAGTGATACGCGTCACAGCCGTTCCTCGAGACGACGACACATTGCTGGTCCAGTGGAAAAGCGCTGTCACGCCCGATCTCACTGGTTATGTAGTGGAATGGCGACCGTTGCTGCATGCAGGCCTCTCTCACATCCGGTTTGAAATCGCCGACAAAAATAAGTCCAGCCTCGTTTTACCAGGTATGTTTTCCCGTATTTGTTTTACACGGTTGAAGATTCGTGCGCGTCTTATTTTACTCGCTTTATATTTGCTTTCCCCTAATCGTCTGATCATCCGTTACAACGGAAAACTCGAACCAGTCGCGGCCGTGCGAGATTGTCTTGTTTCCTTTTGCACAGCCCCTGATACACACTGTTTGGAGCCTGTGGACCCTGATCCACTCTAACCTCTTCACTCTCATCAATAGGCAGCTTTGAGCCCTACAAGCCCTACGGGATCTCAGTATATCCGAGGTTTAAGGATGGGATAGGCCTTCCTCAGACTGTTAATGCCTACTTGAGACAAAAGGGTAAGTCACCGTAGACAAGAGGGGGATCACACAAAGAGCAGGCAGAGGTGTGAGAGTCAGGCTGCCTTAACTTTAAAGAAGTGCGAGAAGAGTTGATGCATGAGCTGAAAAATGTTCTCAGTGAACCGTCTGACTGCAGCTGATAGTTGAGGGAATGATGCCCTCTAGTGGTCAGAATAAGAGGGTTTTTTTCACAAAAGGGCCAGAAAATGATTTTCAAAGCATGTATTGAATTCAGAGCGCAATGTGTGCAGGCATGATATTCTTTGTGAATGGTGTTTTTCTTTATGAAGCTCCATCCACTGCCCCAAAACTACAAATTAGTAAGACGTGGACGTCGCATATTGAGCTGACTTGGGATGAAATCCCACTGAGCGAGAGGAACGGCATTATCAAAGGCTACAAAATCTTCTACTGGAATGAAGGAGGACCAGTCAACAGTACGTTAAAGACTCACATTTCATTGCAATAAAACCTTTCTGAATATATTCTCAGTGTTTTTTCATCTTCGATTCCTCTGCAAGTTGTGAATGCAGATCAGAGTAAGAGGAAGGTGATCCTGAAAGACCTCGACACCAAGTCGCTGCATGAAGCTTTTGTGATGGCCAGCACGTTCGGTGGGAGCCTGAATGGAACCACAATTCATTTCGAAGCTGAGCCTTTTGGTCGGTATCATTTTGATACATTTTAGCGAGATAGGAACAATTTGAACCCGATATCTTCCCTCAAATCGGATAGGCCATTCAACCGTTTGTCTTTCTTCCCTAGATGTCGTTTCCATTGTCATAATCTTTACTGCAGTCGGCGTTGGACTGTCGCTGATGATCATAGTTTTTGTCCTTTCTTGTTTCTCCAAACACAAGAGGTACAGTTACGCCCATGGCGTCTTTTGCTGAGCAGCTTTAATGTCTCTCGTTTCCAACATGTCCTCTGTTGTTTTTGCCTCCAGGCTGAAGAGGCATTTTTGGCCAAATGTTCCAGATCCAGCGAACAGCAGCATCAAAAGATGGACGTCTGAATCAACACAGGTTTGAAAGGCTAAAATTGACTCAAGCAGGTTAAAGTTTTACACCTAAAGTGGTTCAGTCATTGATTTATTTAATCTGAAGCTGTATTCACTGTCAAAATCCAAGTATATGAATTGTTAAAGATGGTTATCGTTCTTTCTTTCCCAGGACACCCACTTCGGCAGTGATCGTGAGGAGCCCAACCTGGTGTACTTGTCCCACCTCAGCTTTCTCGACCTTCCGATGAAGCTGAACAAGGAGGAGGATCTGTGGTCAAACAGTGCAGGAGACACCAGCGACCTGGGCGAGTCCATCTGTGGTTCGCCCTTCATTCCCGGGTACTCGGGTTCAAACAGCGACTCTGTTCCCTATGCCACTGTGATCTTCCCTGGTCCATCCAACAGCCCATCGCCGAAACAGCCTCACGTCTACCTTCGCTCTGAATCCACACAGCCTCTCCTGGAGGCGGAAGACTCCTTCACTCCAAAGTGTTACCAGAACATGGCCATCGATGGGAGGGAGCAGTGCTTTTTCGGGCCGAGCCACGACTATGGACCCGAAAAGGGAGGAGACCCTGTCATGCTTTTGGAGGAGTTTCCATTTCTGCGAGCGTTAGCCATGAATGATTCTCACAGTGACTAAAGCTGCTTCTTTTGTTATTCGAGCGACTATTTTGAACGATGTTTTTTCAGGGTTTGTGTCATAAGTCTTCTTTGATTTGATTATAAAGACAAGCTGTAAATACAAGCGGCAGTCTCTCACTCTTACTGCTCAGGATGACCATGCTTCATTTGTACCACTTTTTAAAAAAAATAAATCATATTTTTGGAAATAAACCTTGTAATACATTCATTTTCCTGACTAAACCTTATTTGTATGTGTTTCAACCACTTAACCAATAACTCACTATATAAGCACACGCTATGTCACTCTCTTTCAGTGATATGACAGTGACAGAAAACGCTCAACCTGGTTGAGCCAATTTATCAACTTGGTAGATTTTTGTTGAGCATTTCAATGAGTGTGTTGATGAACCCAGCTGACATTGGGCAGAATTGTGGGTACATCCTAGATGGGTCACCACAGGCAACCCAGTGAAACAGACAACACCACACCGAGCACATGAACACTCAATTCACAGACACTGATTCACCATAAAACAATTGGATAACTGACAAGTTCAGGAGAAGATAACACAAAGCTAACTACCTGCTGAGAGCTCCCAAACAGGTCAGACTGCAAAACATATTGGTGACAACTCAACCATGTCTCATGTCATATGTATGTTTGCTTTGTTGAGTATGAGCCTTTCTTTCAAATTGTGTATGTTCTAAGTCTGAAAAGAAAGAAATTGAAACCAAACCGTGTCATCTCTCCCATCGATGCGTTCTGAGATCGTTTTCATAACCTAGGAAGACATCGCAGCCTCTGCGCTCAGCTAGTTTGGTCTGAGCAAAATGGCGAACCTCCTTTAGGGGTCGTGTGTGATTATCTGTCACATTTTGAGGAGTTTAACGGGGTTTATTCTGACTATAGGGTCTACACGGGTTAACCATGTTGACCAGCATTGGCCTGCGGGCGGTTCTCAAGTCCTCGGTCGGCGTTTTGCGTGAAGGCTCCGCTCTGTGCTCCGCGGTGTCAGTCAAACCGTGGACGTGCAGCTCCGCTTTACTGACCGGACCGACGGTGAGCCCCGGTAAGTCGGGGGAATCACTTGACTGGAGAGGGTCGTACAGCTTTATGGTGCAAATATGTAGCCGTCCGATACATCTGACAGTGCACAGCGGTACCTCGCTGTCTCCAGGTTTTCGTTGAGTGCAGTTTGGTGTCGCCAACAATAGGGGGCGCTGTTGGTGAAAACAAAATGCACTACAGCTGCTTCATAACAGTGTAAACACTGTTTTTGTTGGTGAAACCTGAGTAAGCTTTCAACTTCAGCAAAAATCCGCTTTATCCCTCTTTATTTTGATGCTTACTTGTTTAACATCAACGTTTTTCTCCTACACTTAAAAATTGTGACTGTGCATCTATTTTTTCCAGTGGCTGGGAGCTTCGCTGTCCTGCCGCCTGTCAGGCATTATGCTCGGGCCGCAAAGAAAAAGAAAGCAGGTATTTTAATAGGAACTATCATTGCCAAGCTTTGTTCCACCTGACTGCATGTTGACTTGATTCAAACATGATGCTCTCCTCCAGGCCCTGAAAGCCAGCTCAGTGATCTGGCTCCAACGATGCTGAAGATGGATTATGCTGCTGTTCCTCTCGCTCAAACGTAAAACAACACGTATACACTACCTTTAAATGAGTGCATTCACTCCTTTTATTCTCAACGTGTCATTAAGTCATGTGTTACAGTGATCAACTTTTTTGTGGTGTTTTCTGCCAACAGGACGGATGATGTTGTCAAGCGACTCCTCTCATTGGAGTTGGCCAGTCATGTAAGTTTCAGTGACTCAACACGTTACAACTCACTAAAGTTTGTCTGCCTTTATCTAAAGGTGACATATGGAAATGTTGTCTCACTCTAACACGGTTTCTTGTCTCCAGGCAGAAAAGCTTCAGCTGAAAACCGAACAGCTGATTGCCAAAGTTCAAAGGGACGAGAGTGACCACAGCTCAGTGGAAGTTAAGGGTGAGATTTCTTTCAATTTTATGTGGAGTGTGTGAGCGAGTACAAACACAGGACACCATGACACTTTTCTGTTGCACAGTTTTAGCAAGAGTTGCCTTAAAGCCACTGGAGGTTGATTTACTTTGAATTTGTAGATTATCTCAGTTTGCAGGAAGTCCTTATCGCGAGCCAAACAGGAAGTCGCTTGACATCCTTTGTGAGCAACACAACTCGATGATCCAAACATCGGTTGTTGTAGCTGCTGCTGAGCCTGTTTGCATGAACTGGTGTCCCAACTCATCCATTGATGCCACTCTCTGGCTATTCATTGGCTTTTGTCACATTTCTGTCATGTTGAAAAGATTCATGTAGGTGCAGGTGGAAAAGCTCAATTTTATTGATTATGTAATGTGGAAATTTACCTTTTTGTATCTTTGCCTTTTTCAGTGGCTATTTTGACTGCAAGAATCAGAAACTATCAGGAGCACTTGCAGAAACATCACAAGGTGAGCAGAGCAACAGATTTCTCTTTTGTCTTTTTTTGCGCTAAATATGTAAAATAAACAAAATGAGAACTGATTGATTCGATGTTTTAGAGTCAGTGGACTCGTGTCATGAAGACGTTCATGCATGAATACGTCACATTTCCTCTTCGCCTTCCTCTGGTGATGCTTGCATGTGCTAAAGGATATCCTGTGTACTCATACTCCACCACATGAAATAAAAACATGCGTAGCACAGACATGATCAGAAGTTTCCATGTTGCATCATCCCTGAATTCTTTGCAGGGTTTTTTTTTCACTTCTTTTAATCTGACATAATTAGACGATGAAAAATTAGATTTTGTACTTCACATTCACGTGCTTTTCTTTTACTTCATGCCAGGACAAAGCTAACAAGAGGCGAATGCTCATGGCCATTGACCGAAGGAAAAAGCTGTTGAAAAACCTTCGGTTGGTTCGTTATGACGCCTTTGAAAAAGTGTGTGCGGAGTTGGGCATCACCTACACCTTTCCCCCAGAGTACTATCGACGAGTCACACGTCGCTGGTTGGCCAAGAAAGAATTCTGTATTAAGGTAACACAAATGTATTTCAGTGAGATTTCAAAGTTTCCATTAATAGGATTGCATTTTTTCAAGGTGGTGCGTTAAAATGATACCTGATTGACAAGAAACTACCCTAAGATAATCATAGCAGACTAGTGAATCAGTGGCATATATAACATGTGACTGTTTGACCTAAACTGGCTGCTGATTCATGTAACTGCCAATTTGAGGGTGTTGTTTCCCTTGCCACCACTCATGCTTGGTCCCATGTGTCTCTTTTCTTCTCAGGTTTTCAAAGCAGTGCAGAAACAGAAAGCAGAACAGAGACTAAAGATGAAGCAAAGTTCAAGCTCCACTGACAAAGAGGTGGCTGATAAAACTGCTGCCAAGACCCTGTGAAAAACACATCAACTCTCTGTTAGATATTCTAATTGCTCATCTTGACCAAAATATTCTCTCCTTACATGAGGAAATGTGAGATTTCGATCATTTCCAGCTCATGTTACAGACACAAAGTGCATCACCATTATGCAGTTCTTTCCCTTTTTGTTTGATGGTTGAATTTATTCAAAATAAAATGTCCCTGAAAACCACAGTGAAAAGGAGTTTGACTTGTTTGTGTGTGTTGAACATTGTGGCAGTAATGATCTCACTGATTTAAAGTTATGTGCTTTAGTGGAGAAATTAAACGGCCTGAAAATACTCAGAGGAACAGCAAATTTTCTCCGTGAGGCCGCTGCTCAGAGGATAGCGCAGCATTCAATCTTAGCGAAATGATCTTGTGCTGCTCTCTGTGGCTCAACACTCACTCCACTTGTTAGATTATCAGCAGTGATAATTTCCCACTCGCTGTCATTTGCAGCAATCATCTTTTCTGCAAGTTATTGCCAAATGTTTGAAATTAGGCAATCTCTCGTTTCGAGCTGTCTCTGAACAGCAAGACGCCCTGATGCAGAGGTCAGGGGTCCACACTTTCACAACGCCCTCATTTGTTGCGTATCTCAGCAACTTTCAGAGTGAACGGAGCAGTTTTAGTGGTTTTGTGTTTGCATGTTCTTGTTGCAGTTCAAAATAGACACTGATGATGAGGTCACGACTGGTTGAGTTACTTATTTAAGACACACCACACATTTTCCTAAAGCTCTGACATGATCGCAAACAGCGCAATAACCTAAAGCATCAAATCGTCACATTTTCTTGACAGATGTTAAGAGTTGTGAGGAGGAAACATGACTGACGTTTTTCCTTCTGATGTCACCACAAGATGCTCCGACAGCATCGGCAGCACAAACCAGGGCTGCACAGAGGTGTCGTGAGTCACATCCGCATGAAAAATAGCCCATCTGCCTCTGAAGCTTTAACCAAGTCTAAAGAAAAGGGGGAGCTGAAGCTTCACACTGTTCAAAGCCAGTGATACCTTCCCCTCACTTCTCACTTGCAGCTTGCAGAGCTGACACTGCATGCTCGTCGGTCCAAGCCACAACCTGTGTGAAAGGGGACATGATGCTTTCCGGGTGTTGAGGGGAAAGTGTGATCTCGACGTCTTAGCCAGATGCATCAGTTCCACTTCCCCTCTCTACCACATTAAACAGTGTTTAACATGTTTAACTGACCTCCTGCCATCTTTGATTGTTGTCACAGTTGGAAGAGAGTTTCTCGTTA
>JAUESF010000008.1:7018829-7037973 GCA_032274765.1 Malacoctenus tetranemus
AAACATTTTGCTAAGGCATTAATTTTCATTGCTGTGTTTGCAATGATTGGAGGGTGAAAAAATCTACTGCTACCCTATTAAAGCATGCCTAGAGAACCTCTTAATTGTGTCCCACTCATAGACCCTGCATTCGAGTTATGAATCAGTTTCCTCTTTAGAAACTGTGGGCAGGACACTGTAAAGCCACAGACTGACATGTGTTTCATGTGGCCGGGGGCATATGCTGTGCTGAGTCAATGCAGAAAGACTTGTGCGACTCAAACTGGGCCTTGCCATTTAGATTGGCCTCTTAGAGTCAGTCACAAACACCCACCGGTTTGAAACTGGTAGCTGTGGGTGGAAATTAAGTGAATCAGTGATTCTAATTTAGGAAAAAAAGGTGGGCTCTCCTAAATGTCACTGTCATTCCAAGGTGCTTGCTGAATAAATGACTAACGTGCTGCCTTTTTTTTCTTCAAAGTTTAAATAACTGAAACATTGCACTTGCTCCAAATGCACTCGCATCAATCAGCACTGAACAGAGAAGGAGGATCAGCATTGTAAAGCTCGTTGTGACAGATGAAATTCAGTATGAATTCATCAACTGGTTTCATTGACAAATATTGCCACCCTAGTATAAATCTATATTCATGTCATGAAGCAGAATGCCAGTGTATAAAATTCGTTGTCAGTGTGTTCACTTACATTGTAAAAGTCAGTTGTTCCACTGGCCATAGGGAAAAAAATTATATGACTTCAAACAGGATTTCACACTTTTGGTATAAATTTTCAAACAGTCTTTGGACTCGGGGCAATTTTCAAACAGTCTTTGTGGAATCTGAATGTAGAAGTTAAAAGTTTTTACCAGATCATTGTCGCAACACAATTATGTTGACTTATTAAATATTTTGGATAATGCTTGTTGCATTCCTGCTACCAGCTGCTGTGTGTGTGAAGACGGAGCCAGTTTGTTTTTACTGGAATAAAACGAAGCAATGATGTCATGTGTTTCATTTTGCAACTTTTAATATGCGAAGAATTTCATCATTGCTGTACTAGTGTCTGAGAGCAGAGGGCGGTTGTCATTGGCCAACAGCTGCTGTCAATCAAATCTGCGTGTGCGTCATTTCCGTTGTCAGGTGGTGCTTGTCGCTGTGGAAAGATGCGATCAGCGAAGAGCGGAGGCTTTTCCTTAATTGCTCATTTCAGTAACAGAGGCTAAACAATCCGAAACCAAACCTCTGTGGTCTCTCCCGGTTCGTCGAGGAGCTCCGCGCTACCAACGCAACGTTTACACCGAGAAATGTCCGTGTTTTAAGGGGACAACGCAGACTTAAACCCGGCGGTATTCGCTCGAGGTAAGCGGGGTTGGTGGACTTCGTTGCTATCTAGCTCTTTGGCAGCGTTAGCCAGCTGTAATGTTACCTACTTTGTTTAAATGGCCTCCCAGCTGCTCCGGAGCCTCCAGCTTGTCGTTGGGCAACGTCGCTCGCCAGCAGCCACATTTAAACCTCTCCGGCACGCGAAAGTATGCGCCGAAGAAGTCTTAGCATGTGCTAACAGCTGCTCCGTTTAGTTTTGCACCGAAAGCCCCAACTCCCCGTTACTGTTGTGTGCCTCTTTGTGTGGCCGCCGGTGAGCCCCGAGCAGGGGTAGCGTCTCTCACCGAGGAATTCAGTCACGCTGTGCTGCCGTGTAGCAACTTTAAATGTGCACCGGGGCTTGTTTTATGCGCTTTTACAGAGACACACACTCAGTATCTTTTATTGTGTACAATCGTGCTCATTTACGTAACCACCCCACTCTCACGTTACACGCCGTGCAATGCGGTGCGATGCGTCGCGTTTTTTAAATGCCTGGAGACGGCGAAACGGCAAAGTTGTGGTCCGAAACACTTTTGAGCGTGAGCCTGTAAGTTTGGAGCTGCCTGTGGATTGGTTTTGTCCAAGTCGCAAGGCATAACGTCAGCGTTTTCACTTCACGACTCGTCTCGTTTACGCCGCCGGGTGCCAAATCGGAACGGTGTCCAGACTCCGGTCGCAAAATGGCACCAAACAATGTGCAACAGTCTGTGTGCATTTGCAATTATTTTGGTCAAGTGGATGTCCAGCGTGACCTTGTGTCCACAGCCTCGCTGTGTGAAGTCAGAGGACCGTCGCCTCTGCAGTAGAAAGAGCTGCATTTGTTGGTGTGGGAGCTATCAGAAATAGCATTGTTTCAATTCAGCGGAGGGGAACGAGAGCGGAGTGACCTTTTGAAGTACTTCTCAGTCTACCTGTTTCTAGTGTGCATTGATCTGGATGATGCCATTTTTACGGCTTTGTTTTGAAATCCTCATGTCTCCCGTGCAAGTGCCATTTGCTGCCTTCCCCCTTATTTATACCACCTTGATATTTGCAGTCAAGCTTGTCTTACAGAGCCAGACAAGTGGCATGGAGTCTGGGTGGGTGGATCTTGAGACACCTCCGTGGTTGTTTTGTTCTGATACTATTTAAGGAGCCCACATTTCTCGTGGGCACTGGCAGCGTGTCTCTCCTCCTTTTGTGTGATATGATTCAGAGGTTGTATCTGTTCTTGTCCTCCCTCTGGTACAGTCAGAGGCAGAGGCAGTCTTGCTTGCCAGATCACTGGCTGTGCAGAGAGGCACAGCACTGTCAGAAAAGGATAGCTGTGTGCTGTCATCGCACTGATGTCATTTAGGTCAGTGTGCATTAGTTGGTTACATTGACCTTTGATTTTTAAATGTGTCTGGGGTTGGCTCCACAACACTGCGGCTGTTTTTTTTTCAGTAGGTAGACGAATTGCCCCGAGTCCATTTGCTTTGTGTTGTGTGTGGCAGTTTCTGTCAATGACTCAGTTTAGTGTTGTGAGTCCAAGGTGCATCGGTTGGTGTATTTTGCACATGAGGTGCAGTGCCTGTCGGTTCAGACTCGGTCTACTTATTTCACTTCATCTTGCAGCTTTTCTAAAGCTCAGTGGTTTAAATTGTATTTGTCTGACAGCGCTGAGAGCCCTCTGCATGCTGTTCATTTTGCTAAAGGCTTTGGCTGCTGGATGGTCTGAAAGGTAAATCATTTTCCACCAAGGAGCTCGAAGAATCGCTGAATATCCATCAGTGTCCTCTGGAGTAAGATGCTCTCTTAATATTGGCAGCGTGACTTGGTGTCACTCTGACTTGTGCCATAAATGCTGTCAGAAAACCTCAGCTCATCAGACACAGTGGGTGATGACTAGTGGAGATGGAGACAGATGGGCGAGAGACATGATGATGACACTGTCTGCTGTCTGGGATCACAAAAAGCCTCATGGAAGTGAGAATTCATACCAGCCCATACTGACTGCCAACTGTCCTGCCTCCTCTCTGCCCAAAAACGCCAACTGGCGAGCCTCATACAATTAGTTTTGAAACAGGAGAATGGCCTAATTCATTTAAAAATGTAGAATCGCTTGGAGTTTGCCGCTCTCGCGAGGCTGATTTCTATATTCTGAAGTTTCTGAGCGTTTGTCAGCTCTCCTCTCAACGTCTACTTTCTGGTTTACGAGGCGCTTTGGATTTCATTACTGTGAGTCACTACGCTTGTTTAGTTGGTTGAAGCATAAACAGCACAACGATCGGGACATTTTCCTTCAGATATGTCACTTTCCGTTGCCCTGTTTCTCGGACCTTACGTCCGAAGGCCTGTGTTCCATCAGTGAGTACGATGCACATGTTAAAGGCTCGGGGGCACTTTCTTATCGGTGTCATCACCTGGACTTTTAAGCATGTCTGCCCAATGGAAACTCGGGACGACAGCAGGGTGAATCACTCTCGGTTCAGGGCACAACTTCCCTGTTACGGGAAACAGATGGGGTTTCAACACATAGGAACTCGGTATCAGTAAACAGAGCATACCTCGTGTTTGAATCCTGGGAGCTAGATTTGATCTGGCTCGGCAGTTAAGTTGCAGGTTGACTTAATGAGGATGCGTCACACTCTGTCACTGGTTCTTCTGGCATGTGAATCTAGTTTCTTATCACAATGTCAGGGCTTGCTTTTTTTTTTTTTTATTCCAGCCATGTTCGAACACGTATGTCCCTTCAAAGGAGGGTTCGCTGGGATAAGCTGGTTGTACAAATTCTGAGATGAAATGTGCAGATTAAGAGCGGAAGGATTTTCTCAACCCATTGCCACTGCATCGGGGAAGATTAGAGAATTAAAATTAAATGCTCCTGTTTAAAGAGTCTTGTGCAGTTTGGTGCCTTGCATTTATGTGAGAGTGCTAGCCGTAAATTGCAGATTGTGGCACATGCGCACTGCCTGTTGTGAGGATTAAATGTGTGGTGTTACCCTTGACGCCAGCAGTCATTATTCTGAATGGAGTTGTAATGGCTTCACATTCACACGAGGTGTCCGTAAATGTGAGGGAGGGATATTTAAAACAGGCGAGGCGGAGCTGCCCCGAGGTTGACTTTCCTCCACCTCAGTTCCCTAATCAGTGTGCTCTTGATCAGCCTGCAGGACCACTGCTAAAGCTCTGGGTAGTCTTTAATCTTCTAGACCTATTAATGTCTATTAATACCCTCGCTGTACTGGCTGTAGATTACTGATGCTGTCTGATTTTTATCTCCTGAGAGTTTGTATCTTTGTAGTCACACATATGTGCTTTCCCTTTAACTTGACTATCTTTATCCCTTGTACTAATCAGATTTATTCCCCCTTAGTGCTCCAGTATGTCCAAGCGGCGATCGTCGGAGAGGGGGGCTGGAGAGACATCAGGCAGGGCCAGCAAGCTGCAGTGTCCTGGGATATCCGGCAGTAATGCCAAGAGAGCCGGGCCCTTCATCCTTGGTGAGGAAGCTACAAATGTTTGCTCAGCCTTTAACATTTGGAAATTCAAGCCTGTCAGAAACATCTGTTTTCATTAAATTGCATGAATGCACATTGTGAGCATGCGGAATCTGTGTGAGTTCAGGAAATTAGGGGAATGTATTGTGTGTATGAGTTGTGCAATGTCTGTGTGTACGCCCGTCTGAGACAAGAATGTGAGGAATTTTGCTGATCCCCATGACATTGGTCAGTTAGGTCTGCGTCTGCATGTGAGCAAGGTTATTTCTCTCTCATACTCTGCCATGTAACTCCACAGTTTTGCTCTGCAGAGTGCCAAAGAAAACATTACACTGAGGGTGTTAATGGGTAGATGCACATGCAGCCTTTAATGAGTTGCAGTGAGAGCACACACTCCAGCATGTAGCCTGCCTTTTGGTCATGCAGCTGTTACTTTTCTGATCCTTGCAGGGCCTCGCCTGGGCAACTCACCAGTGCCAAGCATAGTGCAATGTCTGGCCAGGAAAGACGGCACAGACGATTTCTATCAACTCAAAGTAAGTCTGTCAGGAATTACTCATTTTTTATTAAAGCTGGTTTTATGCGTAGATTCAACACAAGGTCAGATGTAACTTGATTTCCTCCCCTAAAGCACAGTTCCGATGAGCCTATAGACATGTGAACCTTTGACCTTCCTTTGGTGGTGTTCAGTTTATTGCCCCTTTTTCAGTCTGGCACAAATAACAAAACGCCAGCCAGGCTGTCTGTTTACTGGGGCTATCCAGTGTCTTTTAAACCACTGCAATGGCTGTGGAGCTGTAGAAGGGGTGAAGGGACGGGAGGAAGGCGGTGCCCCACCTGGAATGTCAACTTTTAACCCCCATGACCATGTAGTGAGTCGTTGCGCGACCCTCTCCTCATACTCGTGACTACAGCGCCTGAGTGTCTACTGCACAGCTTGTTTACTTCACACCGAGATGTGAAACTGTTACAAAGCTGCAGTCCTTTTCACTCGCTTACACCTCCGAGTGTAATACTGTGTTGAAGTCTATGAATATCTTAGTTACTTTCATGCTTTCAGTCATGAAAGAAATGTAGAACCAGAAGAGACATTAAACTTGTACTCGGTCGTTCTCCTCTCAGAGTTGCTGTCTTGTGACCTCTAACATTTGCTTTGCACCATGTGGTTGTGATAGATCCTGACGCTGGAGGAACGAGTGGACTCTGCTGGGGAGACGCAGGAGGAGAGGCAGGGCAAGATGCTTCTTCACACAGAATACTCCTTACTTTCTCTGCTGCATAACCAGGATGGCGTGGTTCATCACCATGGCCTCTTCCAGGTATGCCGACACCTGTACAAATTTTGCATTATTTTGTTCGGCCACCAGTCTATGCAAAGCCTGAAAAGTAAAAGCGTTTCATATTTATGGTGTATAACTCAGCAGTGTGTGGGCGAGCATTCTGTATAATAGAGCTAGATAGGAACTTCTCCATGGTGACACTGCTGTGTTTGTCACTTTGCGTTCAGTTTAGAATATGGTTTCACCATGTGAGCACAAGCAACACCACACTCTCATCAGCTCACTAATAGCAGCAGTGAGCTTGCTGTTAGTCCGGCCAGCTGCTCATATTTTTCATATCAAGGTTGTTTCAATAGAGATGTGGGAGTACCATTAAAAGCTATATTTATCTTCGGTCGTTTTCTGTTCACAGCCTCATCCATTCACAATGAACCCCTCCCCTCTCACCTGTCTTCCCGTCTGCCTCCTCCTCTAACTTTATTTTCTCTCTCTCTCTCTCTCTCTCTCTCTCTCTCCCCCCCCCTTTCTCTCTGTTTTCCGTCTTTGTCTCTCTTTAGCATCCTGTCTGTTCCACTCTGCTTGTGTTCTCAGAATAGCTACATTGAGCCATGTACTCTGATTCATTTAGGCCGGAGTATTGATTGGATTATTATAGCGCATATCTACTGCGAGAGAACCAGTTAATACTGCACTCTTTCAGCAGTGCTGACTGCATCTAAAAAAACAAACCCTGACAATCTGATACAGCAATCAATAATCGAGTGGTGACTCCGCGAAGGCTGGATATAAAATGAGACAAAGGACCTTTGTCATTCGTCCCCCTGCCACCCGGTGTGGTGTGTGTGTGTGTGACATTGTCTCTATGTCTGCTCTTGATCGATGGGCTCTTTATGTCCGTTTTTCCAAACTATACGAGTGCGGCCGAGAATAGTATTGTGTTTGATGCATTTGTGAATTCTTCAACCTTTATTGATTGGATGCTTGAGTAAAGCGTCCCTGGCATGTAAGTCTGTCCACTCACGAGCAAACGCTTTCAATCAAAACATCTCTTCCAACAATGCCTGTTCTATCCGTCTCCAGGATAGAGCTTATGAGATCGTGGAGGACATGGAGGCCAACAAAGTACGTAAAATGAAGAAGCGGATCTGCCTCGTGCTGGACTGCCTGTGTGCTCACGACTTCAGCGACAAAACCGCAGATCTGATAAACCTTCAGCATTACGTCATAAAGGAGAAGCGGCTGAGTGAACGTGAGGCCATCGTCATCTTCTATGATGTGGTGCGTGTGGTGGAGGCTCTTCATAAGGTGAGTCGAGTCGACAAAAATGTGGTCGGTTATTTTGTGAATTGAGAAAGCCTGATTCGAGCAAAGTTTCTGTGAACTGCACAAGAATTTGTTTTGTTATGGCTTGCTAGTTACACATCCATCTGATTACTCATTTCCCCGTGCCCATGTGCCACTCCCTGAAACAAACTGATTGCTATGGTACAAGTGATTCACGAAGCACGACATGACCAAACTTTTTTCTACTCGTACTCTCTGCAGAAAAATATCGTGCACAGAGACCTCAAGCTGGGAAACATGGTGCTGAATAAACGGTAAGACAGTGCTCAACCATTTGGTCATTCATTTAGTGAAGCAATAGCCTCCTTTTCTACTTGGTGAGTTATTCTAACTTGACAGCGAGTCGTTCCGTCTCAGTGTGCAAGGCTTCAGCCGGCTCCAGCAGCCTGTATCCAGTGTGCATTTGACTTTAAACCCAAGCAGAGGTCACATTCTTAGACGAAGAGTGAGATCAGTCGAAGGAACTTGAAGCACCGCTCCTTTGTGTCTCTGTGTGTGTGTGTGTGTGTGTGTGTGTGTGTGTGTGTGTGTGTTTGAGTAAAAGCTGATGATTCATTCCCTATGGTTGGACTTTTGGATTGGAGGGCAAACTGGACTGTGGTGGAAAAACAAGGGGGGAAAAAAACATCCCACTGCTTTCTTCTCAGTAGGAGGGTGTCCGGGGCTCAGGGGCGTATGAGCCATGTTTCTTTGCGCCTTAGCCCCTGTTGAGTGCACTTCAGGTCACAGTGCTGAGTTTCAGATGAGTCGAGCAAAATGAAAACCAAGTTTCTGGGAAAGATGGGCTTCCTATTTTTTTCACCCTCTCAGAGAGAATGGTACTTTTTTCGACTTCTGTGTTTCTTTAAAAAGAATAATTTAGATATATTAAGAAACTTGTGTGTTAAACCCAGTAAGGTTGTCTCTAAATAGATATTCAGCCTTGGGGAAATATGAATAAGTCTTTTTTACCTGGAAAGAGTGATTTACTACAGCTGACGGAGGAGCTCGCTCGCATCTTTGCACCACAAAAAAATCCAAACTACCTGCATTATGCAGAAATGAGGCGAATCCTTGTGAACTCCCCCCCCCAAAAAGGCTTTGGGACCACATTGGGACTCTTATGCATCAGTGCCTGTAACCTTCAGAAGCAGCAACAGCAGCAGCAGTAGTAGTGGTGGTGTTGGTGGTGGTGGTAGTTGTGATGAAACAGGAGTGTTTTGGCCAGGGGAGGAGGGTAGCGAGTAGAGAAGCAGACGAGCGGAACACTTCGTCCCAGCTGGAGACAAAGGAGAGGCCTGCCAAAGGCCCCATAGCTCTGAGCTGACTCACACCACAATGCACTTTACACACACACAGACACACACACACACACACACTCATATTCGTCATTTATTTACCTTTTATTTTTCCTTTTTGGTCTGTCTTCTTTGCTATCGTAATCCCTGTCCTGCCTCTGTTGTTTTTTTGATTCATCCACCATGTCACATCCTTTTCACTTCTCTTTTCTTTCATGCTTCACACTCACAAGCTCTTGCATTTCCTCCCCATGTCACTCTGATTGCACACAAATGTGCTGCTCGTGTGGGAAGAAAATGGTCAGTTAGAAGGCCGACTGACTCTAAAATCCCCTTTCCTCCGATGGCACTTTTCGTCATTCGGGGAAAATGCTGCTATGCCATCCGACAGCTCAGCAGTTTATGCAAGAACGATGCAATTTCCCCTCGCCGGGCCAGCTGTTAGGAAAGCCGGATGTTGTAAATCAATCTGCGGGGTCATGGATGAAATATGTTTCGATGTATTGTACAGTATCTTAAAGATACAAGACCACACAGGAACATGCACTTCATCAGTCTGTTGTTCACTTAAAACAAAAAAGTTGAAAAAGGTAAAGTGAATAATGTTGTATTCACTTGTGGAACAAACACATTGAGACATGCAGTAACTGTCATATAGTAACACATTTGTCAACAGAGTACCGGTGAGTTATAAAATACCCGACACATTGCAGGTTTTAATAACCCCTGTTGGCCCTTTCCACTTCTGAGAAATTAATTTTGCTGGCATACGTAGAAGTTGCCCTGTGTTTAACCTTCTCGTCAGCTGGTGTATTTTCATCAGAATGCTGCGGGGAGGCAAAGAGAAGTTATGGGGGGGATGTTTAGGTTTCTGGTTTCCTGACTTACCCGGGGTCACATGACCAGGAAGCGGCGATGGTGTGGTCTTTTTTTTTTTCAGTCCCCGGGGACCCTTGCCTCACGAGGCAAACATGAAATTTCATTTACCCAATCTCCGGTGCAAGAATAGAAAGCCTGGGTCGTGACGCGCACGGACAAAAGAACAGGCTCCTTCATAAAGGAAGCTTCTATGTGGAGGGTCCTTGAAGCATCACGCTCTGTTCCTCTCGCTCATCCTTGTGCACATCACAAGGCCACTGTATGGTTACAGGGACTTGAATGACAAAAGCCGGTCAAGGGTCGGATCACATAAGGAGCTGAAAATTATGTGGAGTGAATGTTCTATGAGGCGGCTTGAGATTAGAGTATTTGGTTGAAAATTGAGTGTTTAACGGGAATTGGCTCCAGACTCCCTAATGGGAGCAGTGAATGTGTCTGATGGAGCAGGGCGTGAAAGTGAGAGAGAATAGGGGAAGCTGTTGACCTCAGGCCTTTTAGAAAGCGGATGTGGGTGAAGAGCGTGATCGAGAGAGGACCCAGGCTGGAGATGGCTGCTGCTTTTTTTTTCTTTCTCAGTGCTCATGTGTCTCTGAGTGCATTTCTGTGCGCTGCGTGTTCAGCATGGGAGTGATCGTGTGGGTGCGCTTCAAGTTGTGCGTTATTGTGTACATATTTCAAATCTTGTTGAGTTTTATATACTTGTTTGCCAGCCCATCACCATGCAGGCTTAGTCATCGGGACAATTATCCGAAGCCACAAGTTGACTCATATGTTTGTCAAAGTTTGGCTTCCTTCTTGCTTTCCTGCAAGAACTCAGTCCACAGCAATTCAGCTTCAGTACAGTTTGGTTTCGCTCTGTCAGGCCAACCAAACTTGCTTATATGACTTTTGATGCTACTATGTGAAACTAATCAATCCCAGAACCTCTTCATAACTACATTCCAAAATAGGCCTACCGAGATAAAAACAAAAAGACACATGAATTAATGCTCCTGGGTTTTTCACATCAGTGCAATTGCAGAAGAGGATCACTGTGTAAAGAACTGATGCATCCAGCAATGATAATATAACTTGCGTGTATGATCTACAGCTTGTGTCATCTCTTATATAAAGACATGGTAGACTCCTAATGAGATTGTGTGCACAGTGTTTTGCCCTTTTTTGCGTCTGAGTGCCATGAGATACTGATACATATTTTAAGGCCCAGTGAACCATGAGATTATTAAAACAACAAGGCATGCTAGCCAGTTCTCCCTGTCTCTGTCAGTCTGTGTTTACTTCATACTTTGAGCTGTGAGTGTGCACTGCAGTGTTTCACATTCTCAGCTTGGACTTGTTATGATGAGCAAGACCCTCAGATCCAGTGAAAGTGCAGAATACTCTGATGCATATATGCTACTTGGTGGAGACATTCTGAACAAAAGCTTTATGTTTCCAAATCCTAGATTTCAGCTGCATTTATCAGATATTTCTATTGTGCGTGTGTTTAGGACTCATCGAATCACCATCACCAACTTCTGCCTGGGAAAGCACCTGGTGAGTGAGGACGACCTGCTGAAAGACCAGAGAGGAAGTCCGGCCTACATCAGCCCCGATGTATTAAGTGGTGAGTGAAATCGCATGTTATCACCTAGTTTCTGTCACTTTGAGAAAGTAATCCCAGTGGTCACACTTTTTTTCTTTCCAAGTGGCTGAATATGTGTACACAGGTGTAAAAACTATCATCACACCCTTAGATTTATCACTGCCCACTGTTAAAACACTGTTAAAACCACAGCATAGTGGTAAAATGTATTAGGTGCACAGTTGTTGTTTGTACTTTGAAAAAAAGGAAAAACAAAAGAAGCAGATAAATCTTGTAAGATGATTGACCTTTTGATCCTGGTCAGAGTCCAGATGGGACCCTTAAATTCTGCTAATTGCATTGTGTAACACTTAGCCGTCAGTCTTGTGTTTGATTTTCCGGTTATTATGCAACATGAAAGAGGTTGTGTTGCAATCTCGGACTTGCAAAAACAAGAAATAGCTTTTTTTTTAGTTGCCTTTGTTTGTGTAATCACGATGATGTTGCATTTGCTCATATATGGTATGTGTCTGCACGGAAAGCACAGACATTTCTTTGTAAGACTGCTTTAGTCTCACGGACTCCTTGCTGTCATTTAAGTTGACTTTTCTCAACATGCACACCTGAGTGTTGCACATCAGCCAGCGATAAAGCCTGAGCCGGGATTCATTCAATGAAACCGTGACTTCTCAAGCAACAACCCTGGGAATGGAACAGAAATGGAAAACGTTTCACAGCCAACCAGTCGAATGCTTTAGATAGAACCTCAGCGTGTATATCAGCATAACGTGACAGGCACACAATTAAACAGAGCTTCAGTGACTCATGCGCTGATGACTCACTAGAGGGAAACTACTCCCATCTACCCCTTCCCCTCCCATCCCCCGCCTGTGTGTGTGTGTCACAAGCGTTAACATAATTGCCTGCTGCTGTTGCTGCCGCCTCCCTGGCTGTAACAACACTGCCTATGGTCATGCACAGCCATGCCGCTCCACCCTCCCCAACTCCATTTTTTTATCATTGTTGATTCGTTGTTGATTTACTGTCTTGGGGTTGATTTCTTTTCAAAAGCACTTCCTCGTATTCAAAAATCAGAAGCGTGTTTTTTTTGTGAACATTATGGCTGTGCAGTAATTGCTTTTGTTTGTGTTTACCCATGCTGTTAATCATTAAACCCGGTGGCTCAACAGGAACTGAACATCTTTTAAGGGTTGATCAATTCTGAGTCACACAGGGCAAAAGCCGTCACTGCTTCAAATCAATGTCGACCCCCATGTTTTACCCGTCGATGTGCCACGCCGCATTCTCATCTGCTCGAATGAAAAAGCACACCCTGACCCCGTCTCGCTCCCTCTCTCCAGGTCGGCCGTATCGGGGGAAACCCAGTGACATGTGGGCTCTTGGCGTTGTCCTGTTCACCATGCTTTACGGCCAATTCCCCTTTTATGACAGCATACCTCAAGAACTCTTCCGCAAGATCAAGGCTGCAGAGTACTCAATCCCTGAGTGAGTGTTTATTGTGTCAGATAGGTTTTTTTAAGCAGTGGAGTCACATTATCCTATTCTTTTGGTCTAATTTCGTAAAAGAGTCTGGAAATAACTGACTTGATTAAAGAAAACTGTTAGTAGCTGTCAATCATTTGTATTGTTTGTATTTTTCTCTTTGATTTGGTTTGTACTTTCGACCCAAAAGTGAAAGAACTTCTGCGAAATGACAATTGATACAATCTTCCAGAGTAAACTCTCATTGTTTTGTGGTAATGAGATTGCTCCCTTGTGCCTCCCTCCGTTTTACAGGGACGGTCGTGTGTCAGAGAACACAGTGTGTCTCATCAGAAAGCTGCTGGTGCTGGATCCTCAGCAGAGACTGACTGCAGGAGAGGTGCTGGAGTCACTCAGTGCCATCATTGCCTCATGGTAATTTCTCCCCCTGCTGGTTGTCTCAAAAAACTACATGTAATATGTTGCACCAACACTATGTGTGTAACAGAGGAGCTGAAAATATTTGTTTCTGTTTTTCAGTTTGCCATGCAGTATTCGCATGCCATTTTAACCCATTCAGTGCTGTGTTTGCATGATTGCAGGCAGTCTGTTTCATCGATGAGTGGCCCTCTGCAGGTGGTTCCGGATATTGATGATCAGGTCAATCACTCAGAACATTTGCAAGAGGTAAGATCAAGTAGAAGGATGACATCCCTCATCTGTCAGCACAGAAATGAACATTAATAAAATGAGCAGTTCTCCTACCCATCATTAATGTTTGGCTGGGGGAGCTGTTGAGAAAACAAATCTACAAATAACATTGTTTTTTTTTTTTTTGACAGTATTTTCTCTTCATTCTATTTTGCTTTCACAATAATTGCAGCACATTGAACTGAATATGTTTTCGTTCCCCAGGCCAAAGTGATAGAGGAGTCTTCACAGTACGAGTTTGAGAACTACATGCGCCAGCAGCTGCTTCTGGCTGAAGAGAAGAACACTATCCATGAAGCCAAGAGCTTTCTCACCAAGCGCCAGTTTGGCAGCATCCCACCTGTAAGGCGTCTGGGCCATGATGCCCAGCCTGTCAGTCCGCTAGATGCTGCCATACTGGCACAGCGATTTCTCCGGAAGTAGCCCCCCAGCCATCCATGCCGGCCTCTCTGGCCTCCTCAGGATGCTGGGAAAAAAACACCCCAACCCTGCAGAGTCCAGAGGGGACTGGCTAGTAAAAGCCCCAAACCTGAACTTGCATACAGGAGGCCCAGTCTGAGCTGGGTGGCAGATGGTCCCATGCGTGGTTTGGTTCGGCAAGTGGAGCAGACACAGTGTGGGCACCAGAAACAAACTGCCGACCCGGAACTTCACTCCCAGTGTCTGGTTCTTCTCGCGAAAGATGAATCGGCCTGCCAGGAAGACCTGAACCAAAGGTTCCTCGCCCTCAGGTTGGCCACCGACAGATCTCACTGTGCAACCAACCTGATGGCTCAGTGACACACGGCGCCAACACAAGGCTCAGCCTTCAGTGTTGAAGAAACTATTAAGCCCCCCCACCCACCCAACCCCACCCCATTAAAGATTTCCCTAGTGTAACACTTCTCCTGTCAGTTCTGAGTCCTCTGAGCAATACAGGACCAGAGTCATGTAGCACCCCCTCTTTTCCTCATGGTTATCGGTATTGCCTCAAGTCAGATCACTTGATCACAGATGTCACTTCTGTATACCTCCATTCCACTCTCCTCCTGTCACTCCTTCCTTTCTCCTGTCTACGGTTTTCTTCTATTGAGAAAGATCCTGGTCCTGTTTGTTACTCTGACTAAAATCAATCTACCTCTCTGTCTCTCCTCTCTGTTGGTAAACCATGCTCACTGTTCTGAGACAAGGGATTGTAACAATTGAGTCTTGATGCCACCAGTGACAAAAAGCATTAATGTTTTCTGTCAGAGTGATAATGCTTTGAAACCTTTTTCGATGGGTTTTGAAAAAATCTGAATAAGCTTTTTATCATATTTACCTTAATAAGTAGCATTTTATCCCTATATTCGCATTGAAGAAAGACCGTAATATCAGAGCGCGTGTACAAAGCAACCTCTGATATTTGTGGAATGCTTTGTCTCCTGCTTTTTGCTCATCCCTGTGGAAATCTATTTTTAGCATCTAGGCAGCTAGTGTGAGGTACCTGGAAGTCACAATGCCAAGAACTGAATGAGACAAACTGTTGGATCCTCCCTGCCAAGGCATATTGATGGTAACGCTTCCACAGTGTCACTACAGTGAAGATCAGGCACTGTCATGTTTCTATTGCCAAAAATCTTGTCTTAAATTTTTCTGCTCTTAGCCAAGGAAACTGGTACCCACAGGCTCATTCAGAATCACATGGCTTCCAGGTACTCCAAACTTCCCCGTTTCTCCTTCTTCAGACAGATCATGGGATAAGTGTTTTTCAGTATGAATGTGAACCGTCATTTAACGCTTTGATACTCGAGCAGTATCCACGAGAGTGCTTGTTGTGTCTTCAGGGCCAGGCAAAAAGAGGTCTGCGGAGCTGTCGAGCTGCTGACGCCCCTCAGACCCTGTAAGCTATCCTCCATTCATTGTGCTCTGTTATCTGGCCTGCCTCGGTGGCGGACACTGTGAAAACCAGAGCAGGCTTTGCTAAGACGGGGGCTCGACCGAATGTTTCAGGGGATGGCTCGAATGCTTTAAGATTGGAAACTATCACACCTCTCCTGCCATTCTGGAGCCCCCTCTCTAGCTCAACTTGTACATGCTTGTATTATCTCACCGCACAGGTTCCCCAGGAGCCCGGTGGCTGGTAATCGATACTGTAATATTTCATAGAAAGATGATAATACTCAGATTTTACGTTTAGTTGCTGGGCTTTCTTGGCACTCTTGATGCATTCTGCAAGTGTTTCTTCTTCACCATGGCAAAGCTACTAACCAGCGACTGTTAGGCATCTGTACACTGCAACTTGCCTTTGCGTATTGGTACCTGCTTTAGGCTCTTTAGATTTCTTCCTATTTATATCCAAACTGATTGCATGAACATAGACTCTGGAATATGTTCCTTTTTTTCCTTTGTAATTTTTTCTTGTCGATTTATTTATTCACTTGTGTAGACTCTCCCTTCCCTCCCCCCCCACAAACCACTGCGGCTTGTGTCTCAGACATTGATTGTAGACGACTGTCCTCGAAGGTGTCTGAGACCTCGGTGTAACTTGTGCCAGTGAAACAGGCCCCAGAACCTCTTTGCTCAGCTTTAAGTGTTGTCAAATCCAACAGTGGTTCTACTCTCGCCATCTGATTTTGATCCTTTTTCAGACACATTTGTGAAAGAGTAGCATTCTTCTCCCTCTTAGGATTTACAAAATAGTTTTTTTCTTGCCATTTTGCCACAAAGTCTGTGGTCACCTTAAGCTACACTAATAACAAGACTGACTTTTGCATAGTTCTATTTTTTAAAGAAAAAAATACAAACAAAATGATACTCGCTCGTTCACGTCTTGATTTTATGGGAGGGGTTTTGTAGTGTTTGTTTTTCTTTGGTCATCACCCCTGAGCCCCCACATGACTCTGCACTCTCTGGTCAGTATGTAAATAATGTACCATCATGACTGCACCAGTCATATTGTATGTAGTTCCACCCGGTGAGACACCAACTCTGTTTCAACACATGCCGATTGACGTGTATTTTAGGCCACGTTGGCCATCAACCACCACCACCACATCTGGAGGCGAAAATAATATGTAAAGAGAGCGGTCAGCTTTCTCCCACCTCAATGTGAATTCCATGGGTAAACAGCAGTATTGTAGTAGTCTAGGTCCATCAGAAGCGGGTGTTTTTGAGCACCGTAGCCATCGCCGAATGCCGACATCAAGTGATCGTCTGTGGAAAGTGTCTTAACGCCATCTTCCATGGGACACAGATACAGATTAGTAACTAGAGGTTTGATGTAGATGTTATTATCTGTCCCCACTAATCGAAAAAAAAGTGTTTCACTTCCTAGCTAGTGGATTGTACCACATTCAATGTTTGTTTTACGGAGCTGTGTTGGTAGACTGCATTGTGGACTGAAAAGCATGGAAATAGTGTGAGGTTAAACTCTGTGTAAAACATGTGACTGTTGCATGATTTTGAACTTGCGAGGCGTGCCAGAGATACAAAAATCTGAAGGATAATTGCCCCTCCCCCACCCCCCACCTTCCTCCGGGTCCTAAAAAATTAAGTAATAATTAGATATCACCCTAACTGGATGAATAGTTTAGTTTTTCAAAAGTTAAGTTTTGGTTTTTTTTTGTATGATTTCTCACACAGATTCTAAAGTTGTCAGTATATAACTGATGTATTGCTGACTGTTTCAACTGGAAACTTGGTGTAGGATGTGAAACGTGGTGTAGTTTAAACCCAATGGGACAATGTGTTGTAAGCTGCTTGGTTGGACATGGGCATCTAAATACAGAAAAACTGCGTAATTGTACAGATGAAAAACACGTTTGTATAAAAAACATATTTTTCTACTTCATCAGATCTCTACATGCATGTCAGCAATAAACTTTGATATGGAAACAATTCATCTTTGTTGTGGCTTCCTTTTCATTGTTCCTCCACTAGATGGAGCACTTTCTCAAGAAATGTAGGATGAAAAACAGAGAGGCCAAAATGCTGTATGGGAATTTTCATGTTATGACTGAAGGTTACTTTGTGCTGGACTTACCTCTTTACCAGATGTGTGTGATCCTCAGAGAGGTCTGTGTGTGTGTGTGTGTGTGTGTGTGTGTGTGTGTGTGTGTGTGTGTGTGTGTGCGTGTGTGATGACGGATGAAGTGAGCACAGAATAACTGGCTCTTTGTGTGTCCTCAGCCATTTTTTTTGGGTTGGATCAGGCGGAGGTGAACACACTGAAACAGGAAGCCTCCTGCTGTCTCTGACAGCACTGCGGGACCCTCTGCTGCTGCACCCCCAACTCACCTCAGGCCTCCTGAACGCACGCAGACCCTCTGCTGAGCATCAACTTTAGAATTCATGTCACACTGGCCAACAAACACACATGGAAACCCCATCAAGAGCAGGCTTGACAGACATATTGGATTAAAACTGTGATAATGGCATGTGCAAACGTTGCACAAGACAGGTTTAAATCAGCCCTTTAGTGAAGCCTTAGACTCTGATGTGGCACGCCTCTATGTGTTTAATGGGTCTGCAATGAATTAAGAAGGTTTAAGAGCACAGAGTCTAATGCTGACTCATTTAATATAAGCGCAACGTTCCCCTCTCGATTATGCACCCAACTCCCAGCATGTCACTCAAGCTTGGTGCGGTAGAGTCCAGAGAACTCAGGGGTCAAAGTTCCTCCATTGCTTTGTCCTCATAAACTACATCCAGCTGGCCTTGAGGAGGTCCGTCCTGGATTCTTGTATGCTTCAAACAAACAAGTGTTCATTAAAGAGCGACGTCAGACATCTGCGATGCTCTTGCTTAATTACCTTAGAGAGCATTACGTCTTTGGTTTCACAAGAAACGAGCAGGATTTATGCAGCTGGACACGGATAACTGGGGATAAACAGGGATCCACTTTTCCAGATGTGTATGTGTGTAGACCTATTGTTATGCCTCTCTGTGTATTTGACTGGTAGCTGTGTATTTAATTGTAAAAAAAAATGTATTCGAAAGAGCAGATTGTCGTGCACAGCTGCATCAGCATCGGGGTCATAACTCTACGTGTTTATGTCTGCTGGAACGTGTGAATGCGGGACTCCAGCTGTGTAAAGTATGTTCGGGCTTTACAGGCCGTTCAGCCCAGACACTTCAGCCCAACATAAAACATTCAATTTATGTAGCATTTGAGATATTAACAAAACAGGTGACCTTAAAACGCAGAGTAACGGCCCAGCATGAAAGCCCACCTGCAATCTGATCGGTCACGACTCAAATTTGAGAGCAACACCTGTCGAAGGAGACCAGCAAAGGTAAAGGGATACTTTCCTCTCCATGGAAACGCGTCTTTATATCGTGCAAAAAAAAAGTCTGCTCTCGTTCATTTCCTCCTCTGTTATGCAGGACCGGGTTCCAGTGACAGAGAAAACAGACTTCTGTCTCCACGGACACTTTCTCCCGTCAGGGTGGGAGACCAAGGCGTTGCCGGGCCAACTGGGTGACACTGTCCTTGCAGCTACCAGGAAGCCTCTAAAACAGACACCTGAACTTAGTCAGTTGGCTGTTTTGATGCAGGTAAGCAGCGACTCTACTCTGAGCTCCACATAGATTACTGTCCTATCTTTAAGAGCCCTCCACCACCCTGCCAGACAGAGCCCATTTTGCTAACTTGCATCCAGGATCCCTTTCTTGATGGTGGGAATGGAGCTGGATGAGTTAATCAAGAGCTTTGTAGCACTAACTCATACCAGTCAAAAAAGTTATGGTAACAGTCTCTCTCTCCAGCCTCAGGTTGGAGATGTTGTTTCTCAGCCGAGCAGTCGGCGACTCAGATGTTCGCCTCGGTCCATGCTGCAGGATC
>JAUESF010000008.1:7246355-7256814 GCA_032274765.1 Malacoctenus tetranemus
GTCTCGCTCCCAACTCCAAAATGTGCAGGACACAGGAAGTGATTACCCAAATAGTTGAGGCTTCTGTGGGTGCTGCTGGTGCAGCCAGGTGTTCCTCTACTCCCCTCACAGACTATATGAGAGGCCCCCTCGTCATTCACAGATTCAGGACAGAAAAAAGGTTATGGAGTACATACTGTATGAGGGATGTTCATAAATCTGAGTCTGTTTTTCTTAAGCCTCTGTCAACACCTCATTTCCCCCTTTTTCTGTTGCCTCATCTCCTTATTTTCACTCTCCATTTTTTTCTTTTCAGGCTCAGCTGGATTGCGCCAGTGAAGTTTATGACTTAAATCCTCAAAATGGGATTTTTACAAATGGATTTTTTTACAAATATGCAAATAAATTTAGCACAAATACACACGGAAACCGGGTGAAATCGCCCACAAATTGCTATTGCTGCGTTGCCAAAGCAAACAAGTGACCACATCTCGGGGGCAAAACGTACTCATTTAAAATCCACAATTTACTGCCGATTATGTTCTGGTGTCCAAACAGCGAGTGGCACTTAAAAAAGGATTTATTTTGAAAACAAGCGGCTTCTGAGGTTTGTTTAATGGTACAGCGGGGCAGAGCTGTGTGGCGTTTAACACTTTTGTCTTTCCTCTGTAAAGACAGAAAAGCATCGACTTGAATAAAACATGGGATTTATGGCCTTTTTCCTTCCTCCGTCGCACACGAACACATCATGTCTAAGCCTCCAGTAGCTTGGTGCACTGTCACAAATCAGACATTACAATGTCTAACACACCTCTTTCCTCAAGCTTTTTTTTAAATAACATAATTGATGAAGACACATCTGGACCAACGAAGCATTTCTAGGATCTTGATTCAGGCTGTAAATGTTCCATTAGCTGGAGAGAGAAAGTTCTTGAACAGGCATTTGCAACTCTGAGCTCAGAGTTGTGGCACCTTCTCCAGTTCAATAAATTCCCAGCGTGGGGGCTCCCTTTCAGTATTTGAATAATTGATAGATCAAACTTAGGACTTACAAAGGAGGCAATTTAATCTCCTGACTATTTGATGAGCTGGGCCGAGTTTCATTGTGCTCAGCTGAATGTGGCTATTGGTGGGGAAAGACGCACACTTAAACGGGTGAGGGAGCAGAGACGGGGAACTTTTTCTTGCGAACTCGCAGGTGCCGCAGTCGCCCGTCTCCGCCGTCTGCGTCGTCGCACGGTGGAAATGGCACCGGAGCAGCTTTTCTGGCTCTGTCTGTGCGATCGCTGCGCTCTTGCAGCCTGATCCTGTCTCATATCACCACAGTGTGTTGGAGCACATATGGATGGGCTGAGGTGGGTTTCTTGGCAGGTAGCGCGGAGTTGTGGGAGTGCTGGGTTATGAAAGAGGCTCTGGCACATGTCTTGAGTTACTCAGTGCTGGAACGGTTGCGTTCGGGCTGATCCAAAGACTTAGCATGTACCGTTCTCCAATCACCACTCTCCTCGGTAACAAACAGGTGCTCGCTGAAGACTGGCTGAGCCTCGCGCTTGGCTCCTTCCTGTAAATATGACTTTTAGCCGAGAGGTGTCAGTGAGATTGTGAGTCATTAAGTGTTAAGAAGTGGTAAACTTGGAGGGAGCGTCTGAACAGTTTCCCATTTAGTCAAATAAATAGTAATGCTGCTGCCCTACAATGAGCTCACAGCAACGCAGGAAAACAGTTTGGGATAAAAAAGGAATTTTCCTTATTCAGAATTAGGAAAAATTGTTTGATTTACTTTGCACAAGTACATTCAACACCTAAAAATTGGTAATGTTGCATTGCTTCTGATCTGTGAAGCATTTTTGAACATTTTCTCCTCATTAAATAGCTAAAACAGTGATAGGTCAAGATCAAAGCTCCTATCTCGGTTTGAAATCAACCTACGTTTGCAGTTTTTTTCTACGTATCAATCCAACAACTGTGCTTTGTCTCTGCTGTCAGACTTTAGTCATACGTGTAAAATATCAGGGCTCGGGACAGCTGAGGGGGAATCATGTTGAAGTAAGTTTTGTCCTGCTTGATTTACAGACGAGCGAAGAATATAATGTTGCCTGCTGGAATGTTTAGACGCAGCAAATAGCATTGTGCTCGGCGTGATTCAGAGCCACAAGCAACTCGACGGCCAAATATGGTTCTATTTTTCTTTATTGAGCTGCGAGGGAGGACCTCCCATTGCTCGGATGCTAACATGTTCTGTGTGTCCTCTTCACACAAGAGCTGTAAATACAGGCAGCGCATGACACTATCTAAAAAAGATCTCAGCACCAAATATGACAAAGGCCCTCAGTGTGAGTGTGCGCAGCGTTTCCCAGAGAGAGCTGACTTCATTGTATTTCCAAAGAATAAACATGCTTACTTTGTCATCCAGGCCCAAATACAGCTCCAAATGCCACAACCTCAAAGTGTTTGTGGTATTTTGGTCTTCTTGAGCAACTGAAATTCAGTTTGCGAGCGATGAGTGATTAGTTGTGGATCATAATGTCTTAAAATACGCCAAATGATATGTCTTCTGCATCCAGTTAGAAGTTGTTTTCACGAGAAAGTGTTCGTAAAAGCACTGAGAGTACATTCATATCTTTATAACTGGAACAACACATCATAAATCAGTATTTTCTAATAATGGTAATAGTTTTTCCCTGCTTGTACTGACGATTAAAATGAGTGTTTTCATACCTGTTTTGTTCATGTAAATAGAAACATGAATGTAACTCGCTTTACTATAGGAAATAAAACACGTTTCAAAGAGCTGTAGGGGAGAAACCTCATTTGCAGTTTTATGAGAAGTTTAACTGGAGCTTTTTTTGGCCGGCTTCAGCAACTCTCAATCTTTTCACAACTGTTATGATGCGAAGCAACGCGCACAGACAACACCTGGCACACAGGAAGTAGTTTCGGCTCATGTTCTCAAAGAGGAGTGCAGCTTGGGAGTTATCACCCCTGTGCTTTTTGCGATGACAAAGCTAAATAAAAATGTGCTAATGAGTGACTTCTGGTGGCAGTGGAAGTGAGATTTTATTACCTCAAGACCGTTATTGTCTTCAAAGCAACTGGACTGCAAGTCTTCTGGATGCTGTTTCACACCAATGTTGTGTGGTTTTAAAGTCAGAAACACAAAGAACTGGATGACTGCGAATCTTCAGACACATTTAGACAGTTTTAAGCCGTTCATTTGTCTTGGTGAAAGGATCTTTCAGTGCTTCCTGCTTCTAAGCCTGCAGTCTTTCTGTCCTGTCTGCTTTGTTTCTATCTTACTTTTAAATGTGAGGCAGCGTCTGAGTTTTGGTGAGACGTGTTTGTAACTAACAGCAGGTTTCCTGTCTCTCTTGCAGCTCACGCCAAGCTTCATGGGCTGACCCACCAGAAGTTGAACTCTCCATCTCCTCTTCATTCCCTGAGCGACCCGCTGACCCCGCCCTCCCCTTCCACCTCCATCCTGCATCTACACTCTGTTGACTCCCCTTTGCCGCGGCTACCACCAGCACCAGTGTGATGGCTTGTCATGCCTTGGGCTTGTCTGGACTTGCAAGTGCAGCATCACACTCCACTACACAGACTTGCAGATGCATTAACCACTAGAGTGAAAGCTACAGAGAGAGACTGGGGGGGAGGGACAGACAGACAGGGAAGCAGAGCGCTGCCACAGGACAGAGAGGAGATATCATCCGTCCCGGCTGCAGAGGGATCCACCTGTCCCATCGAGGAAGGGGGACCCTCCCACCTGTTCCATCTTGTTGCAGGGGGGGACCCTGCATAGCCTGGGAAGGCAACAGAGACTATGCAGCTAGGACTGGTGGCGCTGGCAATGGTCTTTCTCAGCTCCATGGGTCACAGCGACGTCCTCAAGCTCTCCAAGGCGAGAAGGCAGAGACGGGGTGAGTTCTCACTTTGTCAGTTTGTTTTGCTCTTTCCTCTCTCCCTTCCTTTTCAGCACTGCTGCTTTTTGTTTCTGTTGTCTGAGTCACTGCGGTGGATGTCCTATAAACATTTAACAGGCAAAGTAAAGATAACATCTTGTTTATTTTCTCGTCGCTCTTATTTGTTTTTCCTTGGAGGGTTATGTTCGGTTCACTGTTTCCCCGGGACGGCTCGCCTTTCTTCCTCCTTCAAAGATTAAGCCTCCCTCGGTTTATGTTAAACTTTTATGGGTATTAGAGTTGTTTATGGAAGGGGTTATGATGGATTCACTCTCAAAGCCATCTCTCTATTCCTGTCTGGCTGTGCGGGCGCGTAATGGAACCACTACCTGACAGCTCTAAGCTCTCAGTTGGACCACGCCGCCGACATTGTTGTGAGCATTTTTCTGACCTCACGCAACCACAAAGACGGCGCTCAAGTGGACTTGCCGTATATCTGGAAGCCTCGGCGCTTCTGTTGCTTTCGGCTTCAGAATAATTCTTCCTTTGCGCACAAGAAGCTTTCAGCCGATGCCAAACTCAACCCAACCTTTCTGAACTGCGCTTCTGATAATACCCTGACTGGCTCCAGCAACAGATGTGGGCTTATTAAAGTCACACATCTACGGGAAGAGGAGATGTTTTTCTCATAGAGCCTGAACTGTTTACACTGTATAAGAACACGCAAATATATACACACAAGGATGCTGTTGGAGTTCATCTTGTGTAATGAAGACAGAAGGATTGGGGTCAGCCACAATGTACACAACCACACTCAGATTTTCCCCTCCAGCCAGAGAAGAAGTGTGCAAATTGATTAACAGCTTTCGCTTCAATAATGCAATCGCATTGTTGTTTCCTCCGCTGTTCTCCTGGAAGGCAGACGGTTAAAGTTACAGGGACTTTAGTTTTCCCTCCGACCTCAGTGTCGTGCAGTGATCACACAGGAGCCATCAGAGGGCAGATGAGACTTGATAACTCCACACACACACCCCCCCCCAAAAAAAAAATCACACTCTAAATACACACACTTGTCCAAAAAATGCACTTTTTGTATTTAAACAAGTCCAAGCTCTGGTCCGATCACTCCTGGGAGGTATTGTTTCCTGATTATTAATCATTAGCGTGAGTGAGAACGGAGACCTGGCTGAGATTTCTCGCTGCAGTGACTCAGAGTTATCTCTGGGAGGCTGGACAGTAGAATTAATTGCTGTATATTTAGAGCTGATACAGTGCGGTGCTCTAAGTCACTGCAGACAACTGTTGTTTCCTACCAGAAGGGTTCCAAGTAAAAGGATGTTGCACTTTAACACACTTTTCCTCCATATTTATCAGCTTGTTGGTGTGAATTTCACAGATCTGGTTTGGTTTTGTTGCCGTGCAAGAACGCTGGCAAACGCAATTTTTCAAGTCTTCTGATTTAAAGTCAACTAAATATGGAGCATTCATCTCATGTGGCAAACACATTGCCCATCAGCTTCCCTTAGTGTGATGGTTTCTCCCTCCGTTGACTTTTCTTTCTGTTCCTGCAGTTAGCACTGAGGGGCCGCCATCTTGCCTGAAAGGCTGTGACCGATGCTCTGAGTACAATGGCTGCATTAAATGCAAGCCCAAGCTCTTCATCTTCCTGGAGCGCAATGACATCCGTCAGATAGGCGTGTGCCTGGCCTCCTGCCCCATGGGATACTTTGGGATGAGGAACCCAGAGGGAAACAACCGATGCATCCGTGAGTGCTCCGCTGCCGTTTTCTCATCCCACTTTTCCATCACACATGCGGAGCTCTGCTCATCTCTACTTGACTCCACTCTACTTGATTTTGGTCCCTTTCCATGACAATTCTGCCACACCTCAGCTTGGTGGAGCCTTCAGCTGCAGTCCTGTGTTGTTGTGTGTCTATATATGACACAACAATATAGGATACTGACATCATTTCATACTTGTTGTTTGTGATGTTAGTTTAAATTCACCAGCTTGCCTTGTTTGACAGGTATAATAAATTAAGAGTTTGCTGTTTAAGGGCTTTAAAAGTCTCAGGTTTGATTGTGCGAATGAGCTGCCTCCTCTGGTGGTTCTATGGTTCTGCCATGGCCAGTCCATTGCCTACATTCATCTGCCAATCCAAAGGTTGGCAGTTCAATTCCCCCCCAATCTCACCCTGCCCAAGAACTTAAATGTACTCAGGCAAGAAATTGCACTTGGAGATTGCTCCCACTAGTGTGCAAACTTGCAGGCAGTGAATAAATTGTGAATAAATGTGGGGGCAAATTGGCAAATGTGACTGATCATGTGAAGCACATTGATGCTGCTCAAGTGGCATATTGTGCGATCAAAGTGAAGTCCATTTAAAGTTCATTTGCTTGGATACCTGACTGAGTAGGCACTCAAAAGTACAATGCAGCAGGAGACAGTCAATGAAGGTCAATTCAAGGAGAGTGAAGGAAGTAGAGGTGTCAGTTGTATCCTGTCAGAATTATAAGAAGTCATTATTTGTAAAAATATGTCTGAACTTTAAATACAAAACAGAAACCACAAGTTTTCTTCTGTGTACTTCATTCAAATATTTTGGTCACTCCAGATTTTAAAATATGAGACAAAACAAAGAACCATTTTTGGTTGTCATCGTTAGCCCCTTACTTTGTTTTCCAGCATACAAATGTAGCAACATGATTCATCAATGGCAATTCTTAATTCGACTGGTCTCCACTATGGTTGGGAGGTTTGGCTCATTTGAAAGGTGGTCATAAGAGCGGACGGGCTTTCTACTCGTCAGACTCGCTGAGCCCGTCGTGATGGGAGTGATGGCCAGTGCCAGCAACTCTGCTGTCTGTTTCCTCTTATGTGTGGGCAGAAAACAGGATCTAAAAAAATACAAAATCAAAACAAAACATCGTCTAATGCGAAGTTGTTTGACTGTTTTCGAGGGGATGTTTGTGTTTTTTATTTGGCGTTCACGTGCAGCCTTAATGCCAGGCCGCAGCTTCATGTTTGTGTCGTGTAACTCCCGTTTGCGTGTCTCTGAAAGAAAACTTAATAAAAGTCCTCTTTGAGTGTGAGCGGGTAGCATAAATCACTGTCTGCACAACAATATCTACTGGTAGGTGCTGTTAAGTACAACCCTTTCCACATCTGTTGCTTATCATATCAGCTAACTGGCCAAACAAGGGTTTGAGGAAGCTTGAAAGACAAATAGCAAGAGAATATGATGCAGTTGTGGGTATTTCTCAGATGTTTACAGTTTCTTAAAGCCTCGAGACCTTTTTGCAATCTTTCACTGTCTTGCTGTGTTGCAGGGAGGCCCGAATTTTCTCAGCAAATTCTTCTCGGAGGCCCTCAGTGGCTAATCTGGGTTATTATCCCATCATCGGACTTTATACATGTCATCCCGGACTGTCTTGTTAACTACATTTGTCTTGCATTATGGGGCTACAAATGTCAGTGCTGTCAAATTTAGCTGTCAGGCGCTTAAAAATAGTAATTGGGAGCAGGAGGCAAGAACATTAGGATCCCACTGAGGGATTCAGTGTAAGATCTCTCCTGAACTTGGCATCAGACCAGCCGCAGTGCAGGCATTCTTAAGTGAAGCTCGCATTCACTCTGCAAGTCTGAATCTAAAGACGATTTTTAATGTCGATACAAGTTCGCAAAAGGATCCGGTCCGACGTAAAGAACTCGCTGGCTCCGGTGGTAAAATGTTAGCTTCGGAAAGCAACTGAAGAAGCGTAGTTTGTGTTGTCGAGTGTTCGAACGTCACATTTCGAGAAGTTGCTTGTGTGAAAAGTCCCACTCCCAAGAAAATCCACTGATACGGAGAAAAACTCCTGGATGTACTTATTCATACACGCTTTCCAAAAAAACAAGGCCTGTGCAGCATGTGTGTTTTTTTAAAACAGTGTGACTCCATCTCGATGGACCCCGTGCTGTTCAATCAGGAATACGCTTTTCAAAGAAATCAAAGTCACGATTCTCGAAAAGACTCAATAGTTCAGTGATAAAATACATGTTGTTGTGTTTTTTTTTTCTTTCCTTGGTAAAAACGAAACACATGAAGCAATGATTAAAGTGATCATCACCAGAATCAATGTGACAGTAACCTGATCTGATCTCTGTTTGATCCTCTCTTTTTTTTTTTCTCCCCTGTGTTTTTCAGAATGTAAAATAGACAATTGTGAAGCGTGTTTCAATCGCAATTTTTGCACAAAATGTAAGGAGGGCTTGTATTCACACAGTGGGCGATGTTACGTCAGCTGCCCGCCAGGCCAGCGCTCCCACAATGAGACCATGGAGTGTGTCGGTGAGTGAGCCTCACTTTCTTCTGCTGCCGCCGGTTTCACTGATGCTGCTCGTTCTCGCTGTGATTTTAGCACGAACGCTGAGTTTAGGTAATGATGTCACTGGAGCTGAGACAAATGAAAGGAATCGAAGTGCCAAGGAGCTCATTCTCCGTATAAAGCCAATATTTATCCGTGTTTGATCTTTGCATATTGAATTTGTCAGACACACATTAATGAGAATGACTTTAGTTGGGCGTACATCATGCATTGGGTAATCCATATTTCTGTATCTCAGACAGAGATCAAACAATTTTGTTCCAAATGGTAAACTACCTAAACTTGTTGTTTTGGGTCAAAACTGAACTTGTGATTCAGTCTGAAATGCTGGAGCTGCAGACGCTTCGCAGACGTATCGTCGTCAATGTTTTATTCTCTTCTTCCAGGTCAGCGTGCCTCAGAGTGTGAACTGGGTGAGTGGAGCCAATGGAGTACCTGTATGAAGAAGAACAAAACATGTGGATTTAAAAAGGGCTCCCAGTCCCGCAATCGAGCTCCTCTCACGCAGCCCCACGGCGTGGACGCGTCTCCGGCGCTGGCGCCCCCGCAGACCTGCAGCCCGGAGACGGAGAGGAGGAAGTGCGTCGTGACCAAGACGCCGTGTGTGAGAGGTAAAGTAACGAAGCAGACGCGCTTTAGGTGATTTAGTTTACAAGACGAGCTGTGTGTTCCACAGAAAGCCTCGATAATGTGACCACTTGAAGAACTTTCACTCAGCATCCAGCAGAGCGTGCCCCCACCCCACCAAACCCCCGGCTCCCCCCCCCCAACCCCCCCCTCACCAGCCCCCCTGGCTCCCCCTACCAGTGTATCTCTGACCTGCAGCGTGTTGATTGGGTTTGCTTTGGCTGAGCGTGCAGAAGGACACAGAATCCCTCAACATTTCAGCACGTAAACAATGAACCTCATCCACAAGCCAAACACACGAAGGGGCAAACATTACGCACAGCAAAGCTGGACAGAGATCAGAGCTCACGAGGAGCCGTTTGTTCCGAGCGCCGCTGAACCGCGAGGTTTAGACGGCCATGACATGTTTGCTTGGGCTCTTTTCAGCCACCCGGCCGCTCGCTGCCCTGCAGGCGAACGCTCTTTATTAGCAGTCAGTGGCCATTAATAACATTCTCAATAGCTTATTAGTCGTTTTTGGCCTCATTTGCAGTTAAGGACATGAGATGACGGATCTGGCCAGGAGGAGCAGAAGGCCCTGACAGAAAGGATCCTGCTTATTCGCTTTTAAATGGATGTTGTAAAGAGAATTGGCCGTATTTGTTTTACTTCGTCAGGTTTTTTTGATGATATTCATACACTTGTAATATTTTCCTGTATCCTCATACTCCCGTAAAAAAAATAACCTGCCCCAATAAATGTGCAAAATGTTCACAAGAGCTCTAAACAATATCATATTTATAGGAAGAAGGAGATTCATAAACGAGTAGTATTTGATGTTCTAATTGAGAAGTGGCATGCCCAGAGAGTTTTCAGCCACAGGAACAACGTTGCGTAACAATATTCATAGAGTGCTGGAAACGGTACAGATGTTGCAACATGTAACAGATGATACGCCTTGATACGTGTGAGTAAACAAGGTGGAGGCTCGCAGATCCCAGTGTTGTGCTCCTCCAATGCTCCGAAGAGGCTGAGGAGCAGAACTTGATCTGGCATCGGTCGATTATAGATTGGTGGTGGTGGTGTCTCACAGGAGGGCTGGCTGGTCTGGCTTGTACTCGGGCTGTGACAGCGCAATTTGAGACACCAGGGGCGAAGTCAGCGTGCCACACCTGTGTCCTGCAGGGGCGAGCTGCCTCACCAAGCTAAGCCCTGTAGAGCTACACTTTATTGGGCTGTGATTTTGCTTTCTTGTAAAAGTTGAATGTAGCTCTGTGGCCCCCATTTCCTTAAAAAGAAAGAAGATGAACCCATTCTTCAATCTGATTTGCCAAAACAGCACAGTGAGGCCAAACAGTGGCAGAATGTCACACTCCAAAAGGCAGTAGACTTCAAAATAAAAGCATAGGACAGTCTCTTAGGTGTGGTCTTCATTCCTTTCTGTCGATGTCTTCGAAAGGTACGAATAGAAATTCAGCAACTCGTAAGCAGGAAATTGAATTGTGAGTAACAGGAAGTGACGTAGCTGAACAAAACGGGCGTCAGGTGAAGGCAGAGTACGTCCTGGACTCTCACCAGCCAATCACAGGGGATCACAGGAAGACAGA
>JAUESF010000008.1:7335071-7346822 GCA_032274765.1 Malacoctenus tetranemus
ACACACACACACACACACACACACACACACACACACACACACACACACACACACACACACACACACACACACTGTGGCAGTCGTGGAGTATCTCTCAGAAGTGAGCTGATTAGGCCTAAGACTGGGGACTGCTTTGCCTAATCATATCGCTGCATCCAAATCATCTGTGTACATTTCTAATTACATGGTGGCATGCGGTGTCCTTGAGCACAGTGGCAGGTCTCCATTTCATCTCTGTGCTGTATCTCGGCCCCCCCTTCGCTCGCCTTATTTTTTTCTCCCCACTCTCTCTCTCTCTCTCTGTCTCTCTCTCTCTTCTCCTCTTCTTTCTCCTCCGTCCTTATTTATTTATTTCCATCAGCCTTATCTTTGTTGTTGTTTCGGTTGACTGTGTGCCGAGCAACCGCACTCATTTGCCTACGATCTTCATCCTTTGAACTCGGCGTCGCGGGGCAAAGCCGACTGTCTGGGGCAGCGGGATCATCTTTGATGATCTGTTTATTGTCCGGCTCCAATTTGCAAGAGTTCAGAGTATAACATCCATTCCATCGTGCATAACACGAAGGATCAGTCATGGGTAAAGGACGACAGCGAGGAATATGTTTTAGGTTTGGATGATGGGGCCGGTGCACACGGCGGAGAGGAGCTTGAACTTGGTTTTTCCAGATGTCTGTGTAAGAATCTTTCGAACCTTTTCCCTTGATTGTCCATACGTCTACTTGAGGAGACAATGAAGCTGCTCCCAGTATACAGGAAGATTATCTTTCAGCAGCTGTTCCTATACGTTTTTTGAAGTCTGAATAGCTATTGGGGTTTATTTTTCTGCCTTTTTGAATAGATTTGATGGAACCAAGGCCCTGAACACCTCAGTGTGCTGTAGGGTTAGATGACCTTCCTATTGTTTACTGGTGTGTGTCTCTTTACTGCAAGGCCTTGTCTTTTCTTTTCCTTCCCTCTTCTCTGCAGTAAACCTTGTTATTGAAGTCAAGAGACATTGCAACGCCTTCGCTGCAGCTGACAAAAGCCTGGCTTGAAGGTGAAGAGAGGGGACAACCTTTAACAAGTGACTGCCATGTCCTTTTAGGCACAACAATTAACTTTGCAACCTTGTGCACTAGTCTAAAAGACCTTCTCAGCAGCTGTGCTGCGCGTTTCAGGGTCCTGAAAGCTACCGCTACAAAAAATATCACCACCATTATCTTGGCTTTGTTTAGTCAGTGAATCGTTCCTAAAACACTTCCTCTGGCTCCTTTGCAACCTTTTGTCCCGCATCCCGCAAAATGAGTGCGGCCTCAGATGATTGCATTTATCTTGTCTTTCTCACTGTGTTCTCATCACCTGCTAAGGTTGTCACAGCCATTGTTTAATACCAGCCAGCTCAGTGAATCAGTAGTAATTGCTGCTCCTGAATGTCTCTAAAAGGATGACTTTCTTTTCATTGTGTGCCACCACCAGTAACATCTATGTGCAGCTGCCTGAAGGCAAGTTCCTGAGATATTAGTTCTCCACTCTCAGAAGCGTTAGTCACACTGACAGACACCTGAGGCGATATAAAATGTCCCTCAAAGCCATGAAAGAGGGAGACAGGCTACTTCTCTTCTTCAAAACCTCTGAGTGAGGAGCAAAGGGATACAGTGGGGAGGGGAGAGTAACTTTCTAAAGCTGCACTTATACCCCTTCGCATATGGGGGCCATACCTCGGAGTACACATGAAGGGAGAACCCATATAGCTACAAGGTCCAGTATCATAAATAACACAAGACTTCTCCTCTGCCTTCTCCGTCTCCTTCACTTCACTGCTGGAGTGTTTCATATGGTAACTAGGTGTTCACTGTGTGGCCACATTGTTGCCCAGCTTTCAAGTGGCTCAGAGGAGGAAACCTTGAGGTAGGGGAAGAGAAGGAATTTTTGATGAAAAAATGCATTATTCGGTTCTTTCCCCTGTCTCCGGCCCCCCCTTCCTCCACCACTCACGGTGGGAGAGGAGTATTTATTACATAAACGGTAAGCAGAGGAGAGGAGGACTCTGCTGGAGGGAGCGGTACAGGCTCCCTCACCTGTAGGGTTAAAAATATGGGCTTGATGGAAGGATGCCCTCCTGTGAACACCGACCTATACAGTAATATGTTACAAAGAGAGACCACAACGCGTATTGCTGCCTCAATGATCCGTTTATCAACTGGAATACAACTTGAGCGACTCATTGTTTCATTTTAGGTCCTATATGAACTGATTCCAGCTTTATTTTTCTGTTCACTCATCCCTAATAAAACTATGTAAGGCCTTCAAATAATCAAAGAAAATAACCAACATGAAAGATAATTGTCAGTAACATCTTTGTTGGAGATGTCCTCCTCCAGCAGATTGGTTTGTGGCTAAATGGAGTCAATATTGGTTCAAGAGCACTTCATCAGAATCTGCAATTTAATTACAACAATGAATTAAATCAAATAAGAACGAGTGCTTAGAATTTAACTTCTTGATACGGTTTTGCTTCCTTCAGACCAAAAATGTGACACACATCTCTTTATATGATGCGAGTGTTTCCTGATTTTTTGAGCGAGGGTTAAAAACATGGATGATTTTGGTTGGTGGTCGTGACACTGTGAGAAGTTGCTCAGCTACTGACGTCCCCAAGCTACAAATTGAATGATTTGTCCCATCGTAGGACGGAAGGATTTCACTAGTATTATCACTGAATACAGAGCTCAGCAGCATTTACAATAAAAAAGTCACTTGATGCATAGTGGAGTTGAAAAAACATCGGAAAGTTGTGTTATTTCGGTATCAAATTTTCCATTTCAACCTGGAAGAAGAGATTCATATTGAATGATTTCTTCTGTACGATATGTAATCAATATGTAACTGGTAATCTCCCAGTAACTGCGTGATGAGAGGCTGAGAGGCTGCAAGAACCAACAGGTTTACGCCGCCTGGCACCATTCACCCAGACCTGTGAGTGTTACGCCGCTCCTCGGTGAAGTTACTCTTCATCCAAAAAAGATCCCATTCCACAGTCTTGCTTTGGTGGGAGGCCTATCACTGGCCTACAAAGTGGCTGTCAATGATTTATTACACTCCAGAACACCCAGCAGAAAGTGGCACCCGAGCGCCGTGCGCCTGGTGCCAGTGAGTAGGCTGGCCTGCCAGCATCACCTGTCGTCTCCACACGAGGATGATCTGGAATCCGGAGAATCCTCACAGAAGTACATTATTCAGCTGCTTCTATTATTTCCATAATTGCCCGCATTGTACTGGTGTTTGTAATGTCATTAATAACAGGCGCTGGCGTATAATACGCTTAATGTTATTTATCTGTTGGCAGATAGCTTGATGCTGCTAATCCTCATTCATTTGCTGTGGATCAATGCAAATCCGCTAGCGTGAGTGAAATCCCCTCCCCCTCCCGGAGCTGATGGTTCCTAATGTATTTTCCCACCATTAACCAGCCATAATCCCTGCTAATCATCACTAATCCACATCTCCTGTGTGTGTGTGTGAGTGTGTGTGCGAGTGAGTGAGTGACGATACTTCCCTGATGAAGGAGGCGCTGACGTTCACGGGCGCCCGGGCACCGGCGAGGCTGGAGCTCCTCTGCGAGGCGGCTGCCGAGGGCCCACTCAGTGCAGGAGAGAGAGGAGGGGGGTGGGTGGAGGGGGTGGGGGGGGAGAGCCACCGAGTGTGGAGATTCCTGGGTCAAATAGCTGGGTTTTGCTGTTTTTGTGATGAGTTCCCCTCATGTATTATTGATTCAACAGCATAATTGAGGTTGTGTCCCTCCATACGCCGCAGAATAAAAAATTGCATATCATCAAAAAACACACACACACAAAAAAAACACAACAGTTGGTGTGAGTCACCGCGATCGTTTCTAGTGTGGTCAACGCCGGGCTCGTCCCGTTTCCCCGTCTATTCCCAGTCTGTGTTTGTGGCGTGGCGTTTCAGATCCAGCTCTAATGTCCGTGTGGTTCGACGCTGCTTTCCTGGGAGCTCGCGTGTTTGCGTGTGGAAACTTTTGACGGCAGCCGGCTTCGCCCCGCTGTGTCTCTTTACAGTAAAGAAGTCAAGAGAGCGGAGCCGCCGGAGCGGCACATCGCAGCCACATATTCACAACATGTTGTGTTTATCAGCCAAATGAGTGTATTTATCAGTCTGAGTATCATTAACTTCTGTAAAGGTGCCTGATTGAGCAAGCGAAGCTACTTGTGATTCAGGTTTGAAACTGTTTGTTTCAAAGATTCACATAAGGTGAGATAATGTTGTTGTTAATGATGATCATTATAATGTCATCACCTTTGTTGTGTTTGCTGTGTTGATGTCAAACTTCTGGGGGTAGCGCCCCAGCTGCTGCAGTTAGGCGAGCGGGCCAGCAGGGGGCGCCTATGACTCGCTGTTGTCTAGCGCTCGGGTCCTTGCTCCTGATTGTGGCCTCCTCTCCACCAACAGTTTGACCATCTCCGCCGCTGCAGACGCACTTATTCACCCGCATCGGAGCAGCACGAAAGATCGACCACAAAAAAAAAACAATCAGCAGGTTTTAAATAAATCACTTTATGTGTGTTTCTCGAAAGAGACGCGGAAACACCAAACTCGAAATCATCTTTGAAATTAACGCAGAATTGGACAAATACGTGCGTGAACGTGTAATTTTACAGGCAGAAAAGCTGCAGAAATAATTACCTGCCGTGGAAATGTTGTTCCTGAACCACCTGACTTGAGTTTTCTGTATCAACTAAAATCCACCTCCAACTTTTTTTTTGCGCGCGCGTTTTCAGTTTGGTACCGAAACACATTCAAGAATAAAAACAAAAAGTCTTTATAAAAAAATGAATATTGCATTTTCTTGTGTTTTGTGAGAACTTCATCGCTTACAGGAATTATTCTTCCAACAAGCCTAAACTTTGCGCTTCTGTTTTATACCGAAAATGTCTGACTCGAATTTTTGGCTTCTAACTTTATGCCGTTAAATCGTCAACACTGCTGGAATAAAACGTAATTGTGTTTGTGGGGAGAAAATGGCCATTTTACCGGAGTTGTCAGTGCAGTTTGTTTCACTGGACGCTTGTTGGGCTTTAGGAGCAAGTGCAAAGGAAGGAGCAGCGATGCTGATTGCCGCTGTGGCTCCTTCTTTACGCGGAGGACAGCAGGGCCCAGACCCAGACACCGTGTTTAAAACGAGACCAGGACGAACTGAATCTCCATGAAAATGCATGGAAAAAATCTCAACGCGTTAATGTGAACGTGTGCCTGTCTTTCCTTCTATTAGACTTGAGGGCCTGGCGTTAGTGTTCACCCTGCATGTGTGTTTTTACTGTCTGTCTTTGGAAAAAAAAGAGGCTGATTTCTTCTTCTTTTTTTGCCTGCAGGCTCTTTCTGTCTCACATCAAAGACTCGTCACTTTCCCGTCTTTTAAGTGCTTCAAACATGTCAAGTGTTTGGTTGATGGTTTGTGGAAGGAGAGCAGCTCAAATTATAGTGGGAGAATGCCTGTTTGGGGGGTGCCAACTCAATGACTCGCTGCGATAATCATAATAATAATAATAACAATAATAATAATAATAATAATAGCCACTCAATGAACAGACAGGGATCCCGTATTAATATTGCACAATTTAATACTGCGATTACACAAAGATGTGAACAACGTCACAGACTGTGAACTTAGCAGGGAATGCCTGAGGTAAAATACTGTTGTCTATTCCCCTTTAACAGCACATGTACACAGCTTCTGATTTTAAACGATCCCCTGTTACATAACGAATCACTGCTATTTAAAATGAACACATGGTGTGCCCACCACTTCCACCGATGCTCAGCACACTGAACAGCATTAAAGTTTATGATCGTGTCCATCACGTTTGGCCTGGTGATGCCACAGACAGCAACCAAAAAAAAGGACGAGTGGGTTTTCTGACCTTAATGAAGACAAAAGACCATTTCTTGTATATATGTTTTATGTAAGTAATAAAATATTACTATAACATAAATATAAATGTGACTTCGCAGTCTACATTTAGCAATCAACATACAACCAATGTAGTAAACAAAAGGAAAAACATACTGGAATCCACTGCAACATAACCATTAACAGAGCTGAACAAAAAGCTCCAAACACTTTTAAGAAATAAATATATATATATAAATGGTCAGATTCATAAATGAAATCATATTAAAATATCTTCTTGGAATTAGTAAGTGTACAAAACTGCCCGGAAAGAAACAAAAACAAAAAAACAATATCTCAGAACAAATACAAGTTTTACATATTGGACATATTTACATCTCGGGAATAATCCTGGCAACATTTGTTTTTTTGTTTTTTTTTTCTAAAATCTTTTTTTATTATTATCATTTTTTCTGGAAAAAAAGAAGTTTTCCTCTTCTGTGTTTGAATAGCACTGCTGTAGGCTTTTGGACTGGTCCAACATTAAGAAATGACACATAAACGCATGAGATTCTCTGGTCTCCTTTTACAAGTCGGGAAAAAATAAATATATCTAAAGTGGTTCCCCTCATCGCTCACCCTCAATGAAGTAGTATTAGTTTCTTTTTTTTCTCCGATTCCAGCGTTTTTTGTTTGTTTTTTCTTTTTAATATAATACAATGACTGTGTTGGAACAAAGAAGAAGAAAAAAAAAAACAAACGATGTGGTTGTAACCAGATTAAAACGCTCAAAAAACACAGTGGGACAACAGAATCATGTACAGGCGTGATATTCCGTTATGGGGGGCACTGAAGTTACCTGAGTTACTATTACTTTTCATTTCGTGTTTTTTGACCAATCTCGCTTGAAATGTTTTTGGATTACAACAGGGAATAAAGAGGCAGTAAGCAGTGCGAGCTGACAGCGCTCTGTGGCGGTGACACAACCAGGAACCTGTAAACAAGGGATTTATAGGCTGTTCTGAGTCGAAGCCTAAATGAGACACTCACGATTTTATTAACAGACATAAAAGAAATAAAAAAAAATGAAATAATATTATTAACGAAAGAATAAGTGCTCCATGCAAAAAGAAGAAGAAGAAGAAGAAGAAAGCAATAATTTGAGAACGATTAACACCCCCCCCCCCCTTAAAGAAAGAAAATGTGTGTTTACAATTGCCCTTTTTAGCGTCTGGTGCTGTTTGCAGATTTCGACGTGGTCAGCTGAAAAAAAAACAAGCTTGGAGTATTTTTAAGGCATGCAGACAGAACTTGTTAGTCCTGTTGCATTCAACTTCTTTTTTTTCATCCTAAAATATGTCTGATGTCTTTTGTGAGTGTGTTGTTGTTGGTTTTTTTTGTTCGGGTGCCACAATTTTCATCACCTCTCCACCATCCACTCCCACTGAGTACACAGGAAATAATATTAGAGGCTGCTCTGATGAGTTACAGTACCTATAGCAAAACAAAATAATAATAATAATAATAATAATAATAATAATGAAGGAACTTATAGACACTCTGCAGAAAGAGAGAGACACTGAAGTTAAAGTATTTTTCCAAACCAAAACATCACACGTAATAGAACAAAGAAAGTATACACTAATATTCAGAAATCTGGTTAATCAGTTTAAGCCCGAAGAAAGCAAAATGTTCATTCAGTGGAGGTCTACTCCGCTCCAGTGGGGACCGTCTCCAGGCTCCCACCTCGTTCTGGTGAGCGCCAAACAGTTCATGGTTCCACCAGGAGGAGATGGGCTCTCAGTTGCCACGTTTAATTGCTCCCCATTAGGAGCAGCCATGGGATATCAAATTCACTTTATATGCAAAGTCTCCTCCATATAATTTTGGTAAATAAAAGATCTTTGTTTCACTTTAAATGCGCACGGATTCAGTTATAGCGAATATTTTTTTTCTTGTTTTTTTTCTTGATTTTTTTTTTCCTTAACATTTTTTTCTCCCCCTCTCGCCATCTATTTGTTGGACAAGACGATTCTCCGAAAACTAAAAAAAAAAGGCAAAACTGATCTGTTCAACTCTTCCACATGTCTCTTTTTCTCTCAGGAAAAAACACAAAAGCCAAACTTAAATACTGTAAACTCCATAAGTCCCTTTTTTTTCTCTCTCTATCCCCCCGCGGAAATGCTCGGATTGTTCATGAAAACAGTCACTGCACAGGACTCTGTAGTGTGCGGTGTAGAGGAGGGGTCTCTGCTTGGGAATATACGTCCTCCATATTCGGGTGAGGGACCCCCACTGGTGTCATTCTTTTCTCTTTTTGTCTTCTGTTGCAAAACCAAACGCGGACAACCTCTTTTTCCAACTGCAGAGTGCCGGCTAAAGTGCTGATTTCGTGAGCAGATGGCTTGGGGCATTTTAAGAAATGATTTTCCAGCGCCCCTTTCACCCCCACTTCAATGGAGGTCCTCTTCTTTCGTTTCCTGCCCTGCGCAGCAATCTTGTCCAAATTGGTGGGGCTGCCCGTGTTGGAGTCTGTCTCCTCCAGCCACTTGTTAAGGAGCGGCTTAAGTTTGCACATGTTCTTGAAGCTGAGCTGCAGCGCCTCGAACCTGCAGATAGTGGTCTGAGAAAAGACGTTTCCATACAGGGTGCCCAAGGCCAAGCCCACGTCCGCCTGCGTAAAGCCCAGTTTGATCCGCCGCTGCTTGAACTGCTTGGCGAACTGCTCCAGGTCGTCGGAGCTGGGCGCGTCCTCGTCCGAGTGGTCCTGGTGGTGGCTGAACGCCTGCTGGGGTGACTCCATCTGGTTGTCGTGGCTGCCCGAGTCGTCGTGGAGCGGGTCCCGCATGCCGTGGTGCAGGGAGCCGGGCTGGGGACTGAGCATGGCGTTGAGATTTGTGTATCCGGGCTGGGAGTACACCAGCGACTGGTGGCCGTTGGACGCCGGGGACAGCGGGGACAGGTGGTGCGTCGTGGCGGGCGCCCACGAGCCATGGTGGCCGCTCTGCGTCTGCTGGTGCACCAGGTGAGATCTGTGGTGGAAGCCGCTGCTCAGGTCCTCCCTGCTCGCCTGCACGCTGGGTTTGTGCTCCTGCTGTCCGATGTGGGTGCCGCTGGACCAGTCGGTGTTGGAGGTGGGCAGCCACTGGTGGTGCGTCAGGCTCATCGGGTGTCCCGTGTTGGTCGCCGCAAGCCCTTGCAAGTACTCGTGGTGCATCATTTTCTGCACCTCTCTGTAGGTCGTCCCCTGATGCATCCTATCCGAATCCGGATGCATGAGCGGGTTAGACGGTAAGGAGTTATTCCTCGGAATATACTGAGCTGTTGTCGCCATGGCTCCTACTTCGAAAACTGACGAGCACTTCGGAGGTCTCCAGGCTTTAGAGCCAAAACGCAACAACCTGCTCTGGGAGGTCTTGTGGAAGAGCGAAGACACGCCTCCCCTCCGCTTGTATTGGCTCCTCTCCGATTCAAGCCCACTAGGGACATATTCAATAGGCGCAGGCTTCCAGAGCGTGCTGCAACACTTTTTTTCGCACACGACGGATAGAAAACTCCGATCTTACATATGTTATAGAAAAACATATGTTCTATTTATTAAACGTCTCTTTGAGTTTTTAACAGTGCGCCTGTGATGTGGTGAAAACCGCGCGCGGATCCTGTCTATCAGATTTCAACCTCAATTCTCTCTGAGGAAGGTGATCGGGGCTGCAGCAGCAGTGGCAGCAGCGGCAGCGGCGGCGGCGGCGGCAGCGACGGTGGCGGCGGCGGCAGCGGCAGCAGCAGCAGCGGGGCTTGATTAGGTTTCCCCGGGATCGGATCGGTTGTTTTGCAAATAACCACGTGGGGGAGTACGGAGATCTTTCTGAAGGGTCCCCCCCCTCCACCACCACCACCACCACCGCCACCCCTTTTCCAACTCGCACTTAACAGACACACACCCGTACACCTTTATAATAGGTCACTGATGATTATAGCGCTCCTCGTTTTAAATAGATTATGAGGACGCGACGCGCCTGCTTCGGCGGACTCCCACACAACGAGAGGCGTGTAAATAAGCCCGCGCGGCGCGTCTGTGGAAGCTTGTTGTAAGTGTGTGACAAATCCGAAAGCATTCCGCTCTATTTCAAAGCCTCCGCGTCTGTCATTTATTTGTATTGTCTCGGTAATTTCCAATGTTGTATGATCTCATCATCACCACCCACTTAGGTACGATAGGCCAAGACACGCTCTATCTCGCTCTTGAACCCCCCCTCCCCACCACTACCCCCCCCCCTCCCCACCCCTTCCCCCTCCCCCTCTAACGTAGAGTGCAGGTGACAGAGGTGACATAAATACACAATTTATTCACTCCAGCTAGTATCTTATTTTGAAATATTTGAAGTGGACTTTGACTGTCATATAATTATAAATCATAAAACAAGGTCCTAATGTAATTCCTCGCCTGTGTGACACTGTGCCGCTCGCTGCCAAGCCGCTGCTGCAGCTGCCGCGGATCTCCCCAGTCCTGGAAATTTTGATTTAAGCGATTGGAGGAAATAAAACAGGCTATATTCTTATATCATTTACCTCTCGAAGCAATTTACTAAGCAGCAACTTGGAGAGAGAAACCTTGTGTTTCTTCCTCCTGGCTCCCTCCTCACTACCTCTCCCGGTTGATCTGATTATTTTTCCCTTCACGTTTTGTCCCAATAGCAAATTACCAATTCTATGAATTGCAAAGCAGCCTCAGAGACGCTGAGGGGTAGAGAGGAGGAGGAGGGGGGGGGGATGCGAAGATTGAAAGGGATCTTTGCAAACACAATCACGTTCTTAAATGGAAATGCGGGGCTTTAAACAAATCTTACATCTCTCCCGTTCCATTCGCCTAAAACTCTGCAATCAGGCACATGTTCCGCTCCTTCTAAAACAGGAGCTTTTTGGAAGGTTTTTCAGGCGCAACAGTCCCATTTTAATCATTTACCTGAAAGCAATGTTTTGCCTTTTTTATCTCCGCCGCGTGTTTGTTTGTTGTCATCCTCCCCATGCGACTATTCTCTCTCTATTTACAGGACGACTCAAGTCTACTGTTCATTTTAATCCGGGACTACATGACTAAAAGGTAAGTTGTCTCCTTTCTGCTGTGGCTGCGTCCTTGCTGTACTCTTGTCTCCTGCGTTAACAATGCACACGAGGGTGTGAGAGTGTGTGTGTGTGTGCGCGTGTGTGTGAGCGTGTGTGTGTGTGTGTGTGTGTGTGAGGAAAATGTTGTCGGGGTCACAGGTGCTCGTCATCATCTCTTGAAAGGCGTGGTTTTTGTCCACCCATCCTTTATATATTTATTTGGGATGAGCGCGAGTCAGTCTTCGCGAGTTGTCGCGTCATTTTTACAGCGCTTTAATAGCGACAAGCGCTCGTTCCGCCGTCATTTTGGGACATTTTTTTTAACGCACAATTGCGTTGACTCGATTTCGGGTTTGATTATTTAAAAAAAAAATCACGTCCTGCGATGAGGATGCACTTTGCAAAGTTCTCGAGAAAAAAATATCAATTTCAAATTGAATCTTTTAATCGTGAAAAAAATGACTAAAAGTAAAAAAAAAAAATCTTTTAATTAAAACACTTATTTAAGTAATTATTTTTGGGGGCGTAATTATTGTTTCACATCAAACGCCGTGGGATTCGGTGAAATCATGAAAGCTTCAATTGAATAACACGTGTGACAGTGACAGACAATGTCCCTCCAACGCGAGTCCTTAATGAGAAATCCCAGCCAGGACATTTCTTATTGTCACCGTCTCTTTTTGTGTGTGTGTATGTGTGTGTGTGTGTGTGTCCGCGTCCTAAAACTCCAGAGAGATCCCGCGTGTCACCGCTATAAGGGACCG
>JAUESF010000008.1:7371823-7382550 GCA_032274765.1 Malacoctenus tetranemus
CACACACACACACACACACACACACACACACACACACACACACACACACACACACACACACACACACACACATATTCAACAGATCCATCCTTCCGATCACTGCTCCCCATGGCCCTGCAGCTCACAATGAAACCCAGTGTCTCCCTCAGAGGGAAGTCGGTGCTCCTCTCCCTGACCATCGCCGCTCATCCGAGACAGAAATAGACATCGCTTTGCTTCCCTGCTCATTCTCATAGTCAACTTGTGGTTGACACACACTGGATGAATGACTACTTCCTCCTGCTCGTCTCAGTTGACTACTGAGGTGCAGTTCCGAGTTGTCGAGCTTGCCACTGAGAGAAAGAAAAAAAAAAAAAAAGAACAAGGGAAGTTGGATTTGGCTCGCGATGCAGAAGAGAGAGAAGGGGGGGGGCAGTGAGAGAGCAAGTGTGCTAGTTTCAGTAGACGCGTCAGGCACGCACACAAACACACACACACACACACACACACACACACACACACACATACACACACACACACACACTCGCGCTCACACTTACAGCAAAGCTAGCTGGCTTTTGACAGTGGCAGAATTATTATGGCGAGGTGAATATTACCCCCGTGGGACTTCATTTACCTCCAGCATATTCACTGAGTTTCTCTGTGTTTTACTGCTCCTCATAATCCAAGCCAACCACACGCATACGCACGCACATATACTTGCACTCATATCACCATATCACACACTATTTTTATGTCCATGAGTGTTGTCAGGGTTATTATTGAGATCATTATGGGATGTGGATAGTATTCAGATGCCCCCCCGCGCGCCCGCCCGCCCTCTCGTCTTTCCCTCCCTCCCTCCCTCCCCTCCTCTCCTCTCCCACCCTTTTTTGTTGCAGTTCTGAATCTTGGAGACCTCTCGTGAAAGGTTACTAAAGCTTTCCCCATTCCAGCCTCTATTTATCAATAAAGCATGCACTCAAACATAAACACAGACACACACGCATGCGCGTGCGCACTCATGCACGTTCACATATTCAAAGCGGTGGTTTTTGTATTTTGCAGCTTGTATTGTTGTAATTCTCCTCTTGGTATTTAGCCAGTAAAGGTCACTGATGGACTTCTTTTGTTGTGCTGTTTGAGGTCTCTTTTGCCCATTGTGTTAACAAGTCATTAAAAATTGAGGGAAGTAAGGCCGGCCTGGAGACATTGCATATGTTTGGGAGCATTATTATTATTAAATAATCATGTTTGTCTCCTAAATTGAGAGTGACTCATGCCACAATATCAGTAATTAGATAAATTATTGATGGGGCGGTGGGTGGGTGAGAGGATGGTCGGTGGTGGAAATGGAATTGCCAAACCCAATTACTGTCTTTTACTCAGAGTGGCCCCATTAGGGTTGTCACTTATACTACCAAATGGCGGCACTAATAAAACCGCAACTAGCACTTAACTGCTTAATTAATAGTAAGATGATTAATATTTTAATTGCCGCGGATTAAATACCGGCGGCGCCGAGAGTGAAGCCTAACAGACAGGAGCGGAGAGGCTGATGTACGGCGCTCTCCGTCTACAAATGTCAAACATGTCATGTTTCACGGCTAGTTTTTTTTTTTCACACACCAACGAACAGCAGCTGACCTAACATTATAAATGTTACAGTGTAGAAGCACATCCATAATAGCAGCGCTTCACTCATTACAGCAGGCGACGGAGGCGTCGGGAATTTTATGGGAGTTTTACAAGTTTGAATTAGGAAATTATAAGGATATTTATAAGGAGGTCTACAGTGACAGGGCAGCACGTTGATGTCTGCAGTGACACCTGAATGCTTCCACACTGCGGTGGCATTGCTAGCTGTAAAGGGCCGGGGGGGGGGGGGGGGGGTTATCAGGGTTCACAGGTGAGGGGAGCTTGGTTGTTCTGAGGTGGTCAAAGTAAACTAGAACAGTTCAGAAGAACACAGTGGGATCCAGAGTCAGATCCGATCATCCCCCCAAATGTAGTCAATGAATCCTCGGACGACAATACAGACTGACTGACAAACAGGGGGGGAAAACGGAACATTTGAGAACAATCAGTCGCCCCTTTAGATCCTGTTATGTGAAGAGTCAGACAGAGGTTTATTTTCAATTTAATAATGAGATTGAAGTAAGTTGCCCCCACTCAAAAAACGCTGAAAGGCACGCACACACGAACGCACGCACGCACACACACACACACACACACACACGCTGCATTATAAAAAAGGGACTTTCCCTCTTCAACCCCCTCTCTCAGGAGGGCATGGTGTCTTCCATCCCCAACATGAATAAAACAAGTTGTTATTCTTTTCTAGATAAACACCCTCCAAGTGCCCGCAAACAAAAGGGAGAAACGGCGCCAAGCTTTGGTTTTCCTCCAGCAATTGCGATGGAGATGGGCTCCCCAGACACTTTCTGGGCTCTGAAAAGTGGTCCTACACTGTACAAAGTGTCTGCATCGCCAGAGGCACAGGATGGAACTTCTGAGCGCAAACAACATCAACTAAATACCTAGCAAGCCTCGTTCGCACTCCGAACAAAGCCTATTATTCATGTGCTTTATCAATTCCTTGTGTACATGGCATTATTAATCAAATCCCCCGGTGAGATTCGAGCTGCTGTTTGTTCATTTTGAGTCCACAGAGTGACTGTGCGGCTATAAGTGAATCATTAGGAAGCATCACTTTGGCCCAGATTTGACAAAGAGGCTGGGAAGGTGCACATTAGCGCACGGAAAAGGTTAAGCATAGTAAAGTGAGAAAGGGAAATGTGGCGGACAAATTGAGAAATTAGCAACGAGCGGGCGCGGGGAGTCTCGGAGGACTCCAGCGCCGAGGCGAGACCTATTACGGCACATGGCACCAGGCAGCTGGGTGGTAATTATCATCATGTGTTTAGCAAGGCACCCTTATACAGGGCAACATATATGAATCCTGCTTTAACCACTTAGCTGGCCCATTTAGCTCAGCGTGGCAGCGCGTGTTTCCAGCGCAGACTCTCGGTCGAGTCTCGCTGTTTGAGCAGTCGGCGCGCGCGCGCGGTTTTTCACCTGCTGCCGCGGCTGGCACCTCGGACTGTGATGCAGGTGTGCGACCCGTGCCGCAGCGCAGCCGGGGTGGCTGTGGCAGCCCCACCGTGAACCGGTGTAACTGGCGTGTCCTTGGGGAAGGTGAGGGAGTGACCCCATGAAGATCCAGCTGGGAGCCCTGTGAGCAAGGGGGGGACCCAGATGTGTTTGTGTGTGTGTGTATTGTGTGTGTGTGTGTATGTGTGTGCCGTTTACATGCGAGTCTTCTAGTGCCTCCATGTGTGCCCACTGCCAGCTTTGTATGAAACAGCTGGCTCCTACCATCTGCTGCTCCTCTTCATCAGCAGCTCCAGAATGTGTTGTATGTGTGTGTGTGTGTGTGTGCGCGCGCACGCGCGCGTGTGTGTGTGTGTGTGTGCGCTTTCTGTGTGTTGCCACTCTTTTTTTTCCTTGGTATTCTTCTGCCTGTATTACTCCGAATTAAAAAGAGCAGGCGTAAATGCAATAACAAACGTGAAAAGGTAATAGCGCGGTGTGTAAGCCGTCCAAAAATATAGGAGAAAATAATTTTGTCACTTATTTTTTTGGGCTGAGGAAAAACAGTGCCTCTGCATTTTCTTAAAAAGCTCCACCATCTAGTTTATGTTGGCTTTTCCCTTTGGTTGTTAATCATTGGCTCCAAGCAAGTCTACGGTTTCTAACAGACTCCGGGAGGAAGGAAAAAAAAAAAAGAGAAAGATTGGTAGGTTGGGGGGTTAGTATGCTAAAATCCACCCAAAACAAGACACATGAGACATGCGGTTCTGGTGTTAATTAGGGCGCCAATATTACAAGATAAATCAGAGATGGAGGGAAGGTTTTGAAGGAGAGGGAAATGAGGGAGGAGGGGCGGAGGAGGAGAAGAGGGGATCGAGGGAAAAGGGAGATTGAGGAACACAGAGGGAGGGCAGGGTGTTGATTTGAGCAGGGCCTCGGGGCAGCCTACGGGGCAGAGAGGGGGAATGATAGACTGGCTAACCAGGCGCTGATCAGGCCTGCGCAGCTCGCTTCCTTTCATCAATAGTGAACAACCAAAGTGGCACCAGAAAAATCCTTTAGCTGCACATTTACTCGCTTCAAAGTCCGACTTAAAACTTCGAGCGTCGCTTGATTTTGAGGATATTCAGTGATGCGCTTCGACGTGGCGACGGAGGAAGTTGCACTTCTTTCAAGTTTGGCGGTCAAAAATGTTTTTCTGACACACACGCACACACAAACACTGCCCAGTGAGGGACGCGTCGCTCCCAGACAGACGATAATGAAAAACGACGTCCCCCCCTTTTACCTCCCCAAATTTTCAAGAGCAGCAGCGGCGGCGGCGGAGACAACAAAAAGTAAGTAATCCGTAATCGGAGCGACGTCGGAGGAGCGCGGCGCCGCTAATGCGACGAAGACCCCGCTGGTTCGCCGAGGAAGACGGCGCTGGAGGGGAGGAAGAAGAAGAAGACGAGGAGCAAGGGGGAAGCAGTGGGACGAGCTGGAAGGGAAGAACACACACAGAGGCGGTTGGGGTGGGTGGGGGGTGGGGTGGGGGTGGTGGGGGGGATGGCTCGCTCCGAAACGTAGCAGCAGAAGGTATGGAACAAGGCGCGCTGTGTGGGCCCCATTATTTTTACTCCCCATTCTCTTTTTTCTCCTCTCTCCTTTTGAAGACGGCGGGATTTTTTCTCCTCCTCCCTGACATAAAAGTAAACAACGTTGCCTGCAGGCACAATTTTCCCGGCAACACAATAAAATGTGCAGTGAATTTATGATGGTCATCCATTAGCTCTTACCAAGGAAACATCACCCGTATCTGTCGTCCATCATTATAATAGAGGGTTAATGCACTGAATTTACATAAAAAAGTCATATTGTCTGCATGAATTATTTACACCCTCAGCTGTTTTTTCCAATTTCCCTCTTTTTCCCCCCCTATTCGTCCTCTCGTTCGTGGCGAGGGGGATTTTGGTCCAGATTCTCGCCGAGAAAATCTGACAGTAAATTCCGCCGTGAGGTGGTCCTGTCGTGGCCACCTCCCTGTCCCAACATCTCTCTCTCTCTCTCTCTCTCTCTCTCTCTCCCTCCCTCCCCTCTTTCCATCAGTCCGTCTCATCATCTCCGTCTGCCTTTGTCTGGGAGACTCGGCGGGCTCTGGGGCCTTGTGTTGTGCTTGTTCACGGCGCTCGGGTTTTCACTGTGTCAATCAACAAATTGAAAAATCAGAGATGTGTGAAAAGAGTTTTTTCTCGGCAATCAAAGAGCTTTTTACCACCTATGCTACGAAAAAAAAAAGACGACAACGCAGCGAACTGCCGAGGAATCACGAGTCGCAAAAAAAATCATCACACTACAGTTGACTTTACTTCATCTCCGGTGGCCTAATCTGGGAACAAACAAACGATCGCGGTTCCAGTCGTCCTACTGTAAGTGAATTATCCCGATATCACAACCCCGTAATGAAGGCTTGTACAGCGCTCGCACTTGCCTCTCAGACCCCGGGGAAAGGCTCAGTGATTGAGCAATTATGACAAGCTCAATTACTGTCATCATATTATCATAGCTAATCCAACTCCGCCATGCTGTGCCTTCCACTGCACTGATCACAGCGCCTTTTTTCACTGTCACCGAGGTGAGAAAGTGCTGTCACTGACACCGCTTGTGCTCCCATGAACACGCTCAAATGAATATGTGGCAAATATGTCAATCTCGCGGTGCCTGTCTCTGTTGCCATCGTTCTCGCTGGGTGTCTCCCGGATGGATGTCTTAATTTTTGTCTAATTCCGCCTGACAGTGCCACGGGCGCTCCGGAGTATTTGAGCTACATTTGCGACGCGCCTTGACAGAGTGCAGGTTTCGCAAGTTGTCTGCCGCCCCGATGCGGCTAACACAATTCGGGGAGCTGCAGTCGCAGTGTCAGGCAGCAACGCTGAAGCTGAGCCAGTGAACGCTCCCTGGCTGGTGGAGGAGGAAGAGGAGGGGGGGGGGGCGGAACGCTTCAGGAGTGACTTGAGGTAAAGGTCTTCGTTTGCCTCCTTGCGTATACAAAGCACGTGACCTCCAGGGCTTCCTGCTAATCCTCCAACAGTGGGAGGGGCGCGGGTCGGTCCGAGCCATGCAGATGAGGAGGTCAGCGGTGGAGAAAGTGAAAGGGAAAAGTTGCACCGAGCAGGTGTTTTGCAGAGACAGTAGGAGTGGTGCCAGAGGTGCGAGGGGAGGTGAACGGATCAATTGGAGCTGAGCCTCGGGTACTACCCATTCTCATCCATATAACATCCCTTGATACCGCCTTTCCAACCCCTCCACACCACTAACAGTGTGCGCTTTCTTCCCCTCCGCGCTCTTGTTTATTCCTCTCACCGGCGCTCTCCTCCTGAGGGGCCTGATCCCTGCTTGCCTCCAGGCCCCCGTTTCACAGTCCTGTTAAGGAGGTGGGGATTAGAGGTCAGAAGCACGGCCACCTCCTCAACCTGCATCGATCGCTGTCCACATGTTTCAGGAAGTACTCAAGGCCAGAGGCGACCTGTTGAGGCAGGAGGTTAGGTCTGTGGCCTAATGACTTCCCCACCTCCCTCCGTCTCTCTCACCTGTCAGATGTCTGTCTCACAGAACCGACGAGGCTTGTCGTTTGAGGGTTTGATTAAATTTCTCTCAAAAGACTGACACACATGTGCACGTGTGCACACACGCACACACACTTGGTTTTCGATGCATGTGTTTGAACATTAAGCAGCATCTGCATGTTGCACAGGGGAATAAAACTTTGTTATTTTATACCTGAATTGGGAAAAATTCAACACAAAGATCTGGGATTTCGCTCGACAAAACACAATATATTTGTAAATTTATAAATCATTTCTTCATATATTTCAGGTCATTAATTTCAACAACTTTTCAAAATATTATTTTTCCAACTTGAGGCTTAAATTCAAAATTGTATTGAGTAAAAATTCAGAATTTATTCAAAAATGATCGGAGGTAAATTCTAACTCTTCGTTCCGGATGCCTTTCATCATACCAATTGATGTTTACCTTCTGCTGGCATATTTTCATCAAGTGACTTTGAATTTTAAAAAACTTTCCTTTTGCGAAGGGCTTGCAAGCAAAGGTACCTCGAGTCCACCTTCAACACCACTTGCCAGGAAAGTAAACTAATCACTCACTTCGAAACAAAGTATCCCATGATGCCGAGAAGTGCTGAGAAGAACACGAGCAGGTCAGCTTACTGTACAAATAGGGTGGCAAACAAATTTGCATGTCAAAATTAAAAATCAATGCGTTCCACCTCACCTAATGACCAATCTCCCTGCTGCGGCTCCTGGGCTCTGATTAACATTCTGGGGGGTTCAGGAGAAAATGTTGGAGCAAAGCATTAATCTCTCTCAGCAAAAAAGCTTGTATCCTCTGACAGGTGGGTCAAAGTTGCCGTTTAATCTAGCCCATAATTTCTGAAATGTGCTGACAGAGTGTATTTTGATACATTAAAACATGGCTGTGTTCGGGAAAGCTCAAAGCGCGACACCTCAGCAGGAAGTCAGTGTCCCCGACGCCGAGCTACAGCACGTAGAGGGAACGGTGGGAATTCAGCAGGAGCCAGGAAAGACCCCGCTTTGTTTGCTTTTAATGTGATGATGGAGCTATTGGGTGGTGTAAAAGATCCAGGCTGAATCGCACGGCAACACCGAGCATTTAATGTCTCAGTAGTTGTTTTTTTTTCTAATTGAACTGGGAAAATAAAAGTTCAGTGAAAGTTGGTCACTAAGTAAAATGCCCTGGAAGACCCTAAACCTGCCAGCCGATTTATTTGCTTGATGGCCTGCACTTGACTTTATTGGCCATTGGCAGAGAGGTGCCTCCCGAGGTGTCCTGCTTGCCTATTGAAAAATGCATCTCTTACCTCTTGCCCAACCTAGTGGAAATAATATCGCTCACACTGAGAGATCATGGTGTCAGGGTCAATTGTCCTGCAAAAGACGGGGGAGATGGGAGACATGTATTGATTTTTCATTTTGTTGGGGTAAGCAAGCATGTTGCGGCTGGGTGCGGGTGCAATGAGGCAGACACAATGTGCTAGACTGCTTTTTCTAGCTTGTCACCCGCGAGCTGTGACTACAGAGAGACACCTTGAAAGCAATTATGGAAAAAAAGCAAAAAAACAAAACAAAACAAAACAAAAAAAAATGGGGAGAACATTTTAATTATCACTTTTTGAACCCTTTAAATTCAAGCATCTGGAAGCAGCAGACAGTGCCAACATTTAGATTGATAACCCAACTGATTACTCGATCAAAAGGCACAGGGAAGCCGATGGAGGACATTTGGCTGAAGATCTATAGATGAAACCCAGCCAGCATCACCCTGGATGAGGATGTGACTCGCCAGAACTGGCAATCATCAACCATGTTTGGCCCTCGCGGTGGGGAAATGCCTGTCAGACATGTTACATGATGCCACAGGTCACAGACGCATCCCAGCGGTGCGCCGCGTGCCTGGGAGCTGCAAGCGGTGAACAAATGCCAAAAAAAAAAAAAAAAAAAACCCCAACCACCTCTGGGCAGCTCCGCTGATGTGTTCGACTGCGACCATCTGATGTGGCTCATCACTGTGCGGGAGACGCGGCTTGATAAGGAGCGCGAGTGATTCCTGCCGGCTCCTCCGCATCCGGGCTCCCTTTGACTTTGCGGCAGAGGACACTGATCTCAGTTTTGGGTCGTAACCCGCAACACGTCCTCGTAAATGTTCGCGTTGCGGAGGGACACAACAAAATGTGTCCGCCTCATTCTGGAACATGACAGGGTTTTTCGAAGCCCTCTGCATCAGTTCACTCCCTGAATAAACATGACCCTGTTTGGAGGGTGCTGCGCGCACCTCCATCTCCGCGTTTTCCCCGAGCCCTCACGCTCCATCCCATCACAGCTCATGCATTTTGCCCATCGCCTCCGTGCTCCTCATTTGCAAAGGCCGCGGTCACGACGGTGGTCCGAGGCGTGACAGACATGCGGGGTGGAGAACACAGCGGTCATCCGCTGCCCTCTCTGCGCTCCAGTCACCTTGATGACCGATACACACTGGTTTACAGCTCTGCACCTCTCGGCTCTGCAGCACCTCTCTCATGTCTGCACTGAGAGGGTCAGAGGTGAATACTCACAATATGAGCTCATCAGTATACCCAACACTTCCCGTTAAGGTGCAGGCAATGTCCTAAATATTAATAAAAACACCACCTTTTTTTTTCTTCTTCCTGATGCCAAAACATTGGTTTCAGCGGAGATTGTCTGTGACAAAAGTTGAGAGTCTGTCATTTCTGCAGGTCAAACAGAAATATCAGTGAAAGTGGAAGCAGCCACGCAGAAGGAGAACGCTCGGTTCCTTGCCGCTGTAGGTTGGCAACACATTCGAAAGTGTGTGACGGATTTCAAATTGTCACTCAAACACAAAATGCTAGAGAGAAAACTACTGTAAAAACAGAAATGAATTGTGATTTCAGTGCCTTTAAGTGCTTTTTTTCTTAAATTCCTTTCATTATTCTGGTTTCTCCCTCACTATCGTCTGTATACATCTTTTGATTTGGCTGGTTAAGTGCTCGAATCCAGGCAAGCAGCATCACAGCAGGGGGTAACACGTATGAAAAAACAACAGCCAGATAATCACAAATGTTGCGTACTTCTGTTTAGGTCACAGTCACATCAAGCAAAGTGACTAATGATAGATTATAGCGTTAAAGTTTGGTTTGGCTTGGAAGTCGCTGCTCTTTGAGGAGACGGTCAAAGCACAGAAGCAGCAGCAGGGAAGAGAGAAAAACCCCCTTTGATGAACACATATGAAAGTTAAGCTCAGTGAGGTCATTATTAACTAAATGTCTGGGACATAAATAGCTCCGTAAAAAGATGTGTGTTAGGAGCGGACATTGGCATGATCAGAAAACAAACCCTGGGATCCACCAACTACCTGACTCCAAACCAAATTCATACGTTCTCTTTCAGTGCAACAATACACAGAACCCACAAACTGCCTCTGAAACCCCAAATATTTCCACCTCCATCGTTTTTCACGCTTCACTTTTTCAGTCTGAAACGACGTGCTCACTGTCATCACACACGGTCGTCATGGAAACATGTTAAACCACCATGTTAGGGTAGATTCGACTGACGTCAGTGTGAACGCGGTCTTGTATCCGGCCTGCTCTGCACATAAACTGTGGGTGACACAAACTGGCGACACAGCTTGGACATCATTTGATCATGTTTCTCCTTTTTCTCCTCCAAACCGATCAAAACCACAGCGACTCTTCAGTTTATTGGAGAAAAGTCGTCGGAACCTAAAAAAAGATGCTTGAACTTTCCACTGAAAGAAAGGTGGTAATTTCTCTTGAACTGTTTTCGGGCTCCGAGTGCTTGGCTGCACTTGTGATCTGAGGATGGTGCAAACCAGTTCTCCTTCCAGCTGACATAAAAAACCAACCAATCTAACTATAAATCAAATTCCAATCACAGCGTATGAGACTTTGAAATGTCTCCAAGATCACAAGAGTCTCCTCACACACCTGCTAGGCATGTCAGTGTTTGGGTGAGGCTGGGTACGTTATTGCAAAGCACGCACACACACACACACACACACGTACACACATGGAGGCATACACCTGTGGCACTTCCTGCCACTAACGCTGTAAGTGT
>JAUESF010000008.1:7406769-7419632 GCA_032274765.1 Malacoctenus tetranemus
GTTGAAAGAGTAAAAGAGGGAAGGTTTTCCTTCATGTTTACTAATGTTATCAAATAAGTCGAGCTACAAGTTGTGTAAAATCATTTTGTGCACCTTAATTAGACGGATACATCTGCTTAGGTCGCCCACCGTCACCCCGTGCTCCATCACAACCGTCCTCTCAGTCAGCCTTGGACTCAGATCACACACAGCTTCCCTTTGGTGGCCCGGCATTGTCATCATGAATAGAAATAAATTCAATTGTGCATTTAAAAACCATTGAACCCACAAGCCCAAAAAAATGAGAGTAAAGCACAGACATGGTCGGTGAGAAGAGGGAAACGTTGACAGTCGGAAGTGTTTCTGTGAGGTTTAATTTCATCAAATTTTGGGGGTTTCAGGGTAAATCTTTGGTTTTTCTGCAGTCTGCTGACAGTCAGATATAAAGGTGAGCCGTGTCATGAAAGACTCCTGTGGACACTGAAAAAACTTGTGTCTGAAAGTGGCAGCTTTCAGTGAGACAGCTTGTCTCTGACATGGATTTTTGCTCGCTCATGTAGACTTTGAGAGCATTGTGCAGCGCCAGGAAAGCCCTCCAGAGCATTTAAGGGGGCAATGAAACTGCATTTACTCTTTTTAAATAGTTTGTCTGTGTACTAATACTATGATCAGTTCAGTTTTACAAATAAGAAAACTGATGTCTGTTGGACGACTTAAACCAGATCACAGAAGTTCATGTTTTTCTGTTTTTAACTTTTCCTCCTGGTTCTTTGTTCAATTACTTCAACATGGGGATTCAAATAGCACTCAGTTACAACTCCATTCTTTTATCTTAACTCTTGTGTAATCCATAAAACTTTGTACAACAAGTCCTCTTCTTTTTTTTTTCTTTCTCCCTTCCACAAACTCTCCCCCCCGATCCACCGGGAGGGCATCAACATTACGCTCCCTCTCTGGGCTGGCATATCATTACAGAGTCACAGTATCAAGGATTACATGACACCAATAACATGAAGGAGGTGATAAAGAAAGACAGGGGAGACAAGACAAGAAGAAGAGAGCCACTTCCCCTGAGAGCCCTCTCGTTAGCACTGAAACAATGTAGGCTTAATGCTGGAACCAAGGGCTTGCTTGTCACACCTAAAGTGCTTTGCATTAATTACACCCCATATACACTCTATTAATAAGACTTCCATACGGCCTCAGCATGTGATCTGTGTGTGCACGCGCGCGTGTGTATTGTCTTGTTGGAATTAAAAAAACAACTCATGAATCTCTTTATCGTGTGTGCGTGTGTGTGTGTGTGTGTGTGTGTGTGTGTGTGTGTGTGTGTGTGTGTGTGCTAGGGCTTGCCACAACATTAAAGGCGTTAGAAAATAAGCAGAAAGTAACTTTAAAAGTCACTGTTGTCATGAATTTGTTTTGTCTTATTGTTCTTTCTCTCACCTGCTACGAACGTTTGCTCTTCTGTGACATTATTGTTCGCTTTATGCATGTTATTGGTTAGTTAAGTGTCTCAACATAACTATGTGATGTATAAATAGAACTCTAATGAAGACTGAACAGTAAAGTCTCTGTACTGTTAAGTAAAAAATAGAGCGCTCTTTTTTTTCTTACCCTAAAAACACCTCAGTGATTAATGGAATGGTTAACAGTTTCCTTGTAATTAACCCTGACTAATCAATTGATCAACTTCAGCCCTGTTTAAAGGGAAAGAAGTCGCTAATTGTTTTATACCTGATCCAGCACCACACCAGGAGACTCTCCGCCAAAACGGACTGTTTTCACCGGGACTTTATTGTTCATTAAACCACCGATTGAAAGAGTCACCTTCAAATCATAGCGACCACTTTCATCCTCTCAGTGGAACGTGCTCTCTTTACTGGTCTCTTGTTGCCCCAAACTTGCCTCTTTTGTGTGTAAATTCTTCTTGCATGTGTCTCGGTTGCAGGCGCGCCTGTGAATGATTGCTTACCTATGCATCATTAATGTTTATAAGCGCACATGCAGCTCCGTGTGTGAGTCCGTGTGTGTTTGTGCCCGGGCGCCTGTGTGAGTCTGATGTATCTTTTAGCTGTGGTTAGATAAACAGTGGAGACAAACATACGCTGCATCAGTTTAATGACCCATCCCTGTAGAGCCCCTCTACATTCAATTAGCAGGAAGATAATTAATCGGGCCAAGTCTCTGGCTGCTGAGCTGGCTGGCGGACTGGCAGCGGGGAGCCAGGTGGTCTTTCAGGAAGGGGTGCGCGCGTGCGGATGCATGTGTATGCATGTGTTGTTTTTTTTTTTTGGTGTGTTGTTTTTCTTTCCTGCGCGAGTTTGCGCTGCACAAAGGGATTAAAAACCAAGACAGAGTCGGTGTGCCTCTTTCTCTCACACTCTGCCTCTGTGTCGCTCTCCATCTCAAGAGACAACAGCCGAAAACAAACATGGAGACACAGAAACAACAACACAAAGGCGGCTCTCACATCATACTCACATTTAGTTTAAACACACTCCAGGCATTTTTCCTTTTAAAACGGTTTCACACAGTCGCGATCTATTTCCAGCTTTGAGTTACACTTTTACAGTTATAACTCTCGCCCTCCCTCTCTCTCTCACTCTCTTTCTCCCATTCTCTCTCTACCACAAGCACAGACGCGGTCGTGCAATCGGTAAGCCCCTGGTGGCCAGATGCTGCCATTACACAAACACCGTGTGTGCTGAGGGAGCGTGCTGCTCTCCCCCATCAATCTTCAGCTGACTGAAGGACAAGTCTGAGGTAAACACACCGTGGGGATTTTACTCTGGCATCAAACACCTGTATTCCCTCACAACAGACACAGCAGACATAGGATAAACAGCGTGTCAGGGTTACACACTGTGGATCCTTGTTTATACATCACAACTCAGATTAGCAACTCGGGGAAGCGTGAACCTCAATCTAACGAGGACGCGGTGTTTTTAATCATCCTGATAAGAATGGTTTTGGGTGGGGAAAAAAACCCAAGTTTAGCTGAATCAGATGAACTCCGCCTTTCACGTGGAAGTGTGGATCGGGTCAGAAAGTAGCAGTAAAATTATTTTTCAAACGTGCTTTAATCTGCCGGGGGACAGCAGGTGGGTGAGGTTTACTGCAGGACTGCAATTCAGGTGTTTTCCCCGAGCTATCAATCACACAGAAGTGGATTAAATTGACTTTCAAATATTTCCCTGTGATTGATGAAACTATGAAGCACTGATTGTGCTGCTGGCACCTACTGTATATAGTTTACAACGAGCCATTATGGAAGTGTTTGCAAACACTTTTCATGCCTTTATCTGCAGACCTAATCACTTCCACCAAGTTTGGGAAGTCAAAGCTTTTCCAGCGAAGTGGAAAAACTTAACGCTGCTGATCTTGTCGGTCAGTTGTTTTCTCTCTCTGATAAGTGGCTTGTTTATTTGGGTTACATTTAAAACATATGCTAATATCATATACTGTGTTTTCATCCATTTAGAATGTATTTATAGCTATTCCAGTGTGATTTTAGAACAAGGCTGCAGAGTTTGGTCCATCAAATCAGGTAGTGGGGGGAAAAAAAAGGGATTTCATTATTTGGTGGCCGACACACACACACACACACGCACGCACGCGGACACACACACACACACACACACACACACACACACACACACACACACACACACGCTCACACTTTTTTCTTCAAAACACTGTCTTCCTCTTTCTCGCTTCCCGTACTCTTCTTCCTTTTACCTCTTTTCTTTCCCAGCTTGTTATGCAGATTCCCAGATTTGCCTCCTTCAACATTCACGCACAGGCACACGCACACGCACACACACACACACAGGAGGGTGCGTGCATGCACACAAACACACACACACGGTTGTGTCTGTGCCTCCCCAGGGGCACCGGGGAAGGGCAGAGCGAAGATGGAAATGAATTCAGCCATGTTGCAAGTGGCAACGCAAATCTGCATCTGTAATTACCCCCAGAAATACACAGGGAGCTTTCTTTCTCTCTCCTCCTTGTGCCTTCTGCCTTCTGCCCTCCCCTCTCTCCCTCTCTCCCTCTCTTCTCGATCTCCTCCTCTCCGAGACTCCATCGCTTTCCCTTTTCTCGTCTGTATCTCTGAACTCCCCCTTCTCCTCCTCCATGTCTATCTCACACTCTCTCCGTCTCAAAGGCTTCCTAAGTGATGCTTGGTGGGCCAATTAAGGTGAGTAGGAGTATGGGTCTGCATGTGTGTGTGTCAGTGTGTATCTGCGTGTGTGTGTTCATGCATGCATGAGTATATTTATTCATTCACCAAACACCTTGTGCAGACTTGCTTATGTCCACATTGTCTGTGTTTGTGTCTGTCTTTCCACACATGTGTGCATGCACACCACGTGTGAGTGTGCGTGTTTATGTATAGTGTCATCTCTTTGTGTCTGGGTCGGGGCCATATTCATGTGTTTATAAGTGTCCCCTCAGGCCAAACATGGCTAAGCTGTCTCTTGAAACAGGACATTGTTCCAAATAAAGCCGCACTGTCTGCGGCGTGCAGCTTCAGCACAAACATCCACATCCAATAATATCCCTGCTGCAGGAGAGGAAAATCACATTTTGTGTGCCCAACCTGTGATATCAATAATAATATGAAGTCACCGGGAAGCGTCTGAACTGTGACCTCCAGTTACTGCGGGACATCAGAGCTAAAATATAAAGCTGAGCAGTAATCACATTCCCTTTATTTAGATTCCATGAAAGGAAAAAGAAAGCACAACACACCAGCGCTGATACTCTATATCACCCTCTGCTAATAAAATGATATTTAAGGATATATTTGTGAGTTTATTCAAATTCTTTAATAAATGTTGTAGAAAGTAGCAGACAAGTAAAACAAAACAATAGTCCAAAAGCTCAAACTGATACATTGGCAAAGGTCAAATTTCAGGCTTTAAATGTTGAATTCAGCCTTCAGGCTCTTTACTGTCATTAAGAAGACACTTGTACTGTATGCATGTTATAAACACAACCAGGAATGAGCGACCTCACATGCACACTAAATTTGATTTTGTTTTGATTTATGCACCCGAACCCTGGACCCGACCCCCCCTTAACAAAAAGAAAGTGGGTGGACAAGGCGAAGGGGAGAGGTGAAGGGTGGAGGTGAGTCGGAGGAGAAAATGAAGGATGGAGTGGTAGAAAGAAGAGGGGCATACTGTGGGTCTTCCTGGTGGGGCCCTGCTGCAAAGGAGCCAATTAGGAGAAGGTGGGACACACGGGGGCTAAGTATACAAACCCTACTGCGCCTGCATGAGTGTGTGTCGGGGCAGGGTGCTTTGTGTGTGTCTGTGTGTGTATGTGTCTAGAAAAATGTATCTTAACCTTCCAAGTCAAGGGTACAAATACACTGATCACAATATTACCTGTTTTGTTAATATTTGACGCATAGTTTAGCAGTTTTAGTCTGTAAAGCTATATTCTAATTGTATTTCACAGCATAATACATCATTTTTGACACTCACTGGTCGAATGTGTTGTCCTACAGTGGCGACAGGCCTTTGTGATCGCCTGTGTTGTTAATTCATATTGAAGAAAGGCAACACCGATAAAACACAGCAGCCTTGATGCCGCCGTAATTAGGTGTCTTTTTTATTCTCTATTAAACACTCAAGTCTGTCGTCCTCTCCTTTCTTCTAATCAATCAGATTATTTTACTAATGGCTCCTAACGAATATTTAATCTGCCTGCAATTTGTGCATCGGACACTGCAGAGTGATGAGAGCATCGCAGTCGGAAATATGCACACGGACACACACACACACACACACACACACACACACACACACACACACACACACACACACTTGGAATATTTAGGGCCAATTTTCAGTAATCTACTTTATTTAAGGTGAAAATTTAATACAACCTCCTTATCATCAGGTCCTGCGATGAATATGTAGAGTCTAAAATGATTTTCTGACTGAATGCGAGCAAAAGGTCGACGTCAAATTCGATTTGCAACACAGCAAAATTAATAACAAGACTGAGGGGATACCTGAATTAGCTCAGGAGCACTAATTCAATCAAACTAAAGATACGCATCAATTAACTGGATTACAACACAATCCTGTGTGACTGGATGCAGGGCCTATAGAGAGAGTGCAGTAAGTGAATGCATGTGTGTGCGTGTGCGTCTGTGCGTGTGTCTGTGTGTGCACATATAGGCTTGTGTGCGCACTTTGCACACCAACATTAAAGCAAATGAACCTGTGCGTTCTGGTAAGTGTGTGTGTGTGTGTGTGTGTGCATGCGTGTGTGTATGAAACACCGGTGAGGTTGTGTGATATGAAAAAAAGGAAGCCTGAATAATGCATGAGTCTTTTGGTCAATGCATTGTGATTTGCTTTAAGGAGGCCTTCTCTCGGCCATTATAAGATTAAACCCAACCTTGGTTTGTTTAGAGTGGCTGGGACATGCACGAGGCCTGTCAACACTGCAGGAACCTGGACCTCACACTCACTCACTGATACACACAAATGCACAATTAGGTATAGTACATAAAACGAGCACACGCGCACCAGCGTGCGCAGACACACACAGAAGACAAAGATGCAGTTAGCTGGAACGCTGAACTCCCAGATAACACAAAGTCACAATTAAGTGAGAGAGATAAAGACAAAAAGAATAGAAAATGATACTCACAAAGGAGGGAAGGAGGGGAAAAAATGAAAGAGAAGGAGAAAAAAGAAAAGAGAAGAATGAAGGAGCGAAGACAATCTGTCAGTTCCTGTGGGAATGTCCGTAAATTGTGGTCCATCTCTGTTTCGATTGCTGTCCAGCCAATACACCTGCTGTGTGACATGCTTCAATCGTTCTTTATTGAGCCCTCAGTCTCACTCGGGCTCGCTCTCTCCCCTCCATCCCTCTTCCCTTTTCTCCAGCCTCAATCAGTTCTGTTGTTGCTCCCAATCAATAATCAATTTCCTTGAGAAATAATGGGCCGCTGCTGTTTTGGGTCTCGCCCATAGCCCTTGACCTTATGATAGGCTAATGACAAATCCAAGGAGGCTGGGATGAAGGAGTCGTCCCGGCCCATCAAGAAGCACGACCCTGGAACATGAAAAACTGGGAGTGAATGGGAAAAGGTTGCAGCGCTCGGTAATGACTTTTTTTCTGCGATATGACAAATAACAGCAAAGTTGTACTTTCTCTGATGGGAGACGGTTGAGTCAAGGACAAGTTTCGGGGGTCGCCATTCATTTTGTTCAAACGCAAGTTTATGAGAAGGGCACCATATGTGTCGGGGTCTCGTTTCCCCACTAAATATGCTAAAGGTCCATTAAAACCAAGTTTACAGGCTTTCAATTACATGAACAGCACAAAAGCAACTTGGTGGTGATTTCAAATTCAAATCAAAACCACCAAAACAACACACTTTAGACAGACTCACTCTTTCACAACAGGAAGAAGAAAAAGAGTTTAGGGAGTGACAAAGGATGTGTGGCGCTAACAGGCTCCTGTGTGACACAAAAGGTAATGAGAGCAACAGAGGAAGGTAGAGAGTGAAAGGGAAACACAGAGAAGGAGACGCACACGCAGTTTAGTGGGACATTTAAGAACTCCTCGCCTCTTGTTCCCCCCCCCCCTCCCCGCTTGTTGGCGTGTTACATGAAAATGCCCTCCCAGGAGACCTCCTCCTCCTCCGCGGGAAATGAGCGAGGGAAGGAAAAAAGAAGAGAGGGAGAAGACACGGGGACACAAAAGAAGGAGGAGGGGAGAGGTGGGTGTGCGGCGGGTGAGAGGGAGGGAAGCCTAGTTAGAGGAGGAGATCGAGAAACAAAAGGGAACTCTGAGGAGCTTTGGGATGAGTTACTAACACACACACACACAAGATTTTATAAGGTAACATCACACTTTATGAAGTTTGTAAAGTTGGGATCCCAAATCGTACAGTAGGAAGTCTTTTAGGAGAGGTCTTACTATCATCCCTGTAAAACCTACTGGCCTACTATCATGGCCTGGAAATGAATGTACAGTTAGTAGTAATGTAGAAAAGAGAGAGAGAGAAGAAGGAATAGCTCAGAAATGTTTCTTTTACTTTTTGCTGACACGTTTGGCGAAACCACAGCAGGTTAATGAAAAATGTGGAGCTTAAAAAGCCATAAAAAAGCTTTTTTTGAGTTCGCGTTTGAAACTTTAAAGAAGCCGGAGATCTGCAATATTTAACCATCTTAAAAAATCAGCCGGAGAGATGATCCCAATTAAAATTTTCAATATCCATCCACCAAATATCTGTGAACGTTCTAAACGTTGTGAATAATCCTGATGAATTTGAATTTCAACTAAAATATGACACACTGTAAAGAGGAACGGAGGAATGCTAGGAGCACTGATTTAGGCACATTTGTCTTGTTTGAGAAACAGTTTCCTAATAAGAGTCATGAACAGGGAGGGAAAGGTGTTGCAAAAACACGGTCATAATAAACTCTCACAAAAACGTTCATTTTTTGTCTCACTGATGTTGTTTTGTTCCAGTATGACAGGGTGTTACGATGAATTGAACCGTAGCATGTAATATCAAATAGCACTCTGAAAGTACTTCTGTCATCTTCAAATAGTGAAAGAAAAGCAATGAGGAAGAGGAGGTGGTTGAGAAGTGACTGACATTAGCTCGAGCTCAACTAATCACCGGCAGTCTTTTAATCTGCTCACCCCCACCCCCACCCCCCCTCTCTGACGCAACGCTAGCCGCAGCCCGGCTCAGAAAGTGAAATATTCACGATACAAGGCAAGCTACTCAGTGTTCAAACAAAGTGCTCTGCCAAGTTCAGCCATGTATATGGAGGTACTGTGACGGGAAGAAAGTGTGGCAGGGGAGAGAGGAAACGAGAGAGAGAGACTTGGAGAGAGAGAGAGAGAGAGAGAGGGAGAGAGAGAGAGAGAGGGAGGGTATTTTATTATTCACACAAGGCATAATAAACCAGGCACGCTCGGTTAGCAACACTTAAACTCCCCGTGCTGTAGCGGTTAGCCACTAATGCGACAGCAGTGATTTGGACATGTCCTATTAATAGTGCAGGGGAGGTTTCCATGCATGCTAATGGGGCTAGGTATTAGCTATTAATAGAATCACATAGGGGGTCCAGGGATGGGAGAACATTTTTGTGTAGACGAAAGTGTGTGTTTTGTCACACTGCCTGTGTGTGTGTGTGTGTGTGTGTGTGTGTGTGTGTGTGTGAGAGAGAGAGAGAGAGAGAGAGAGAGAGAGAGAGAGAGAGAGAGAGAGAGAGAGAGGAGAAAGGGCACACAGTGTGTCTTCCACAAGTAGTCAACTGTGATGCAAAGTCAGTGTTTGTGAGCCAATTAGGAGGGAGGGGCACCGTGAGTGACTGTGTCAAAAAATGTGGCTGTCGTGTGATTTCGCAGCCGTGCGAGCGCTTGTGTGTGTGTGCATCTCCTCACACCACAGTCTGTAAACCGCGCGTGTGTCTGTGTGTGTGTGTGTGTGTGTGTGTGTGTGTGTGTGTGTGTGTGTGTGTGTGTGTGAGTGAGAGCTGTGGAAGACAGGAAGGTGAGTGGGAAACAGGGGAGGAGTGCGCAGAAAAACCAGGAGCGAGCGGTGTGGTTTTCAAAGCCGGCGTGATGCGGTGGGATGCAGCTGGAAGTTGGGGAGTGTTGAGCACTCCTCCTCAGCATGGATATTTAATGACCCGAGACCCCGACAAGGCCCCGACGATGCTTCCCTCTCCCATCCCTCTCCACCCCACATCCTTCTGGTTCTCCACCCCCTACATCGCGGAGAGCAGGGAAAGCTTCCCGTCTTTGCTCAGAGTCAATGTATATGGCGAGAGCTTAGAAGCATCAAGGAGAATATTAGAGGAGAGCGCTGCAACAACTGAGCCACGAGTGGAGAACTCCGCGTAGGAAAGTTCATGGGTTAAACCTGAGTTTGCGAATCACCCCGGTCAATGATTCTCATCCATAAGACACGATTTAAAAGTTAATTTCTACAAAAAAAAATTGTAAATAAAAAACAAACAAAAAAACTCGTTGAATTCTTCGATCGCCAAATCCAAGAAGCCAAGATTTTGGGTCGGGTTCTCTTGAATCTCACTGTTTGTTTGAATGGATGGACATATACAAAAAATCAATTGATATTGGTCAAATTTCAGATTGCAAAAAAGCAACAAACTACCATAAAAAGAGCATATTCCACATAGTTCTACTTGTTTCTCGAGTGTCGAGTCAAAAAACGCTCCCTGTGTATTCCTCTACATCGACAGTTACTGTGTACCTGGTCAGATAATGTTCAGTGTCACACACACACACAAAAAACCCCGACATGAAACTTTCCAAGGACACCAAAATATCCCACTTCTGATCATCGCAGCGCTCGGTAACATTCGCACGAGCGTGAAGAGTGTAAACAAGGTTACTGAATCCAGTCAAAGCCCAAAGAGAAAAGAAAAACATTGAACTGTTTCAGTTTAAAACCAGGAACATGTTTCCTCAGTTGTGGAAGGAAAAAAAAATCACATCTTTTAGCATCAGGCAGTGAAATTTAAACTGGTATGAGAGGTGTTTTTTTTTTTAATAAGACATGATATCAGATGGAGCGATTATATTAATTATTTCTAATTTCGTGACATCACTGTGCAAACTAATTTGTGTCTCGTGGAGGAAAAAAACACACACACACCCGCGAATGTTTCAAAAACAGCACAGCCGTGTGAGTGAAAATAAGCGTTGGCATTGGAGTTGCTTTAAAAAATTCACACCAGTTAGACCTTAATGACTAACCTTGTAGAAGTGAATCTGTAATGTTTTTCTATTTATTCTCCCACTTGATAAATAAATTTCACCTACAAGCTTTTTCTCGAGCAGAAGTTGAACATAATATTGTGATATCAATGTCTTCACAGACCTTCGAAACAGGAAAGAGAGTGAGCGCGCTCGCGCGCGTGTGTGTGTGTGTGTGTGTTTGTGTGCGCAAGTGCGACTGCATGCACTGGGCAGGTGTGTGTTGACAGAGGTGACTGTTTTCTCTCTCCATATTTTTACACATAACCATATCACTCCCACATTAAAAACAGACACATGCACATGTGACACACAAACACGCACTCTGACGCGCTTTCGCTCTATTTCTTTTCTTCCTTCCCTGTTTTGTACTTCATACTTGGATCCTGCAATCACTGCACTTCTGACTCCCCCGTCGCACACGACACTTCATAATCCCATAATGTGTGTACGTGTGTGCGTGCATGCGTGTCAGTAAAGACATTCATGCGTGCATGTGCAGGCATCATGCTGCTGAATAGGTATTGTTTTCCCCCCGCGCTTCTGATCGGGCAATTTGGCAACGGGCTAAGGGAAGAGAAGCTAATGCGGATCTAATGAGTCGGCGGGCCAGCAGGATTGAGAAGTGTATCGACGCAGTAATGTGAGGAGATGGGCCCGTGTCGCCTTCAGGGATTAGGCTTTAGAGCTGCAGTAGATGGAGGACCCCCGCAAGGCCACACTCTCCCACCTCTTCCCTCCTCCCACCTCATACCTTTCCCTCTGTCTCCTAAATAATTCCCCCTGCTGGATGTATGGGCTCTCGCCGGCAGCCCGACACGCCCGCCCTGGGAGTAATTGATTTCTTCAGAGCTCCCTGTTGTGATGGTGGTGGTGCTGCTGCTGCTGCTGCTGGTGGTGGTGTTGTGGTGATGGTGGGAACACTGGAAGAAGCTCTTAGTCTTTATATGTTTTCAGCGCACACATCCGTGAGCTTGATACATGGGAGACTTACAGCAGGATTGACGCATTACTTTGGCGGAGGGGTCCGCTGCCTGTTAACTACAACCATCACTGACGTGCCCGTCGGTGGAAAACAGTTGTAGGAAAGCGAAGGGGGGCTTACACGCTTAGACATGGTCCGACAAAAAGCTCGGAGATCATGCCTTTGTTTAGACTGAAATTACCCGAACCAATAAAAACACAGAAAGTTTATTCCTCACTCGTTCCTGTTCAGACATGCAACTTCTGGTGCTTAATTTGAGGGGAGAAAAATAGCAGCATCTCTTTGGAGGAATACATGCTTGTTAGTCAATCTGCAAACACATTGTTCTTAGAGAATCCGTCTGCATTTGATTTGAAATATTAAAAAGAAAAAAACTCTTTTGGAGAAGTGAACTTGCCCTTTAATCATTGATGGGTTTGTATAGTGAGGCCCGCATCTATGGTTGAGAGGCAGCCTACGTGTGTGCTTACAATTAAATCAGCGCATTTGACAGATGGCTGACGCACGTTTGATCACAGGTCCCCCCCCCCCCCCCCGTACGTCCAAAGGCCTCCTGGCAGTGAAGGTGTTGAGTGGGGGTGACAGTAGGTGCTCGTGTGCGCGTGTGTGTGGTCGGGGCTGTGCTCGCGGGGTGATCATGTCTCAGCATTGATATTCAAATATGCCCTGAAAATACAAACCCTCATGTCAGGGATCAAGGACTTGCCTGGTTTCAACACAATCACTTCAGTGCGCCTACTTGGCTCATAAATAAAGGAGCAGCGCTCCACTTTATACCACTGTGTTTTAATTATTAAGATAGAACCACGGAGGTTATCTCACTGTTCTCTGCCGGCAACGAGAGAGACGAGAAATTCTAATTTTTTGCCAGCGCAGTGCTTCGAGAGCAACACTGCAAGGTGGCACAACAGAAGGACAACAGAAGTTAGGTACTTAACTCCGAATCTCAGTGAGAAGGGAACACGGGCTACGTGGAGATGAGAACAATCCGGACAGAAAAACACAAACGTGGCGTTTTTCGCTCTGCACTCTCGGTTTGGACGAGCAGGAAAAACCTGCATGGAGACGGACACGCAGAAGAGTCAAACTTCTGATTGATCGATGTAAGTGTGGATTCCAGGTG
>JAUESF010000008.1:7419732-7433015 GCA_032274765.1 Malacoctenus tetranemus
AGGAAAAACCTGCATGGAGACGGACACGCAGAAGAGTCAAACTTCTGATTGATCGATGTAAGTGTGGATTCCAGGTGGCTCGGTGGCAGAGTGATGAGGTCGCAATCGGTTGAACGATTCTTGGCTATTTAACTGAACTGCTTCAGCATCGATTGTCATCCTAAACACGGAGCTACAATCTCCAAACAAGTGGAAAAACTCACCAAAATCAGGCCTCTCACAGGTGAATAGGGAATCAAACTCCAAACTTTGACTTGAAATTCAACCTTACAGTTCATAACAAACACAAGATATCATAGGCTTTACCAGAGATTGCACCATTTTGAATTTATCACTGAATAAATTCCTGGATTCATTCATTGAATCGAACTGCTGCAAAAATAAAAAGATGATTAAAAGAAAAAAAAAACTTCATTTTCATCCTCGGTGTTGCCAGGTTGGAGATATTAACCATAAAAGTGTGAGCCACAGGTGATTACATAGATTCATCTTGATGCAAGGCAACATGAAGTGAATTATCATTACGGCGAACACCCACATACATGCTGTAAAGCCGGTCAGCAGTATAAAAAACGAACGTTGGGCGAGGCGCATTTCCCCGCTCATTAATTTAACCGGGGGACTATTATTTGTTTTCCCACCGTTCATTAGTCAGGTGGGGGCTGACACGGCAGCCCACCGCGGTTGGGAGACGTTTGTAACCGGGCAGACAGGAGGCGTGTCCCTCTGCTTATAAGTGCATTACATATTGCTTGTTCCCAAAGAGGGGAGGGGGGGGGGAGTTATTTGGGGAGAAATTGTAAAAAGGGTAGAAAGGGTTCCAGGAGCGAGGGGGGGAGGGGAGGGGGGAGGGGTGATGTGGTAGTTTCTCCCTTATCGATCGCCTGTTTTTAATCGGGCATAACATATATAACTTCCCTTGAATCAAATTCCCCGGGTAAACCGTTATAAAACTAACCTTGTTATATTTATTGACAGCACATTGAAATAAATATTAGAGCCATGTGGAAGATGGGGGAAGGTTCCAATCTATTGATTTCTGTTGGAGGAGGGGGGGGGGGCGGAGAAAATACCACAGTAGTCATCTAACAAAGCAAACCTTTACCGCTTCTCTCCCTCCTCCCTCCGTCTCCCTTTTCAACCCCCCCCCTCCCTCCCTCCTCCCCCCACCTCTACCCACTCTCCTTAGCATATTAGGTAGAGAATAATGTGAAAAAATGCTTAGCACACGGGAACAAGGCCGGTGTGTGCAGACGTGAGAGTGGGTCCCCCGGGGGTGCGGTGGAGCCCCTATCCCATAAATCCCGGCTCTGGCGCAAACAATCAATTTTCAATTTTAATTATTTACCATGGCCTGCTGGACAGAGGCATTTATTTTACCGCTCTGTCTTGGATTAAAAATTAAAAATTAGGAGACTAATATTTGGTGGAGTGGCTGGAAAAAAAAAACAAAAAAAAAAAGAAGAATAAAAGGACAGGTCCAAAAAAAATTCTTTATTATCTCCCTCCGCTTTCCCTCAAACAGCAGGTGAAGGTTAGTGATAGCCCAAACCGGTCAATCAATAACTTCATAAATTTCCACAGGCCTCTGCTGCCTTGCCCCCTGCCACCCCCTTGCACCCATTTTAGCTGTGCTCCATCTGTCTGGGGTGGGTGGGGTGGGGTGTGGTGGTGGTGGTGGTGGTGGTGGGGGGGGGGCTCGTAACGTTAAGCCTGTTTGAGGAGAGAAAACCGGCCAAATGTGCAGCTCCAGCATTTTCTGTCCGGCTTTTTTGGCCTCTGCTCTCACAGACGTTTCGATATTTCATCTGCAAATTTAATTACACAACCTGGAGCGATACTGCCAAAGGTATCCCCCCCCCCGCCCCCCTGTCAAGCTCTCATTCACACAGAGTGGGCATTAGAAGTGTCAAACTGCAATAAACAGCATTGTGCAAACACTCTGCAGGCCCGTGCGACACATCGTTCGGTCAAAAATTCTGATGTCCACAACAGAAAATGTCTGTTCAAATAAGCTATGATCCCATTTACGGGCCTTTTTTTTATAGACAGGACAAAACATCTCAATGTTAAGACAACGTAACCTTCCTGCGCTGAGTAAATACTGCTGAAATCACCCTTCAACCGAGCCAGCCGGAGGAAAATAAAAGCCATCGTCAATTAAAAAAAAAACCCCAACAATTAAGTGTCCACATCTTACGTCTCTTGCTGTGCGGTGCAGGAGTGAAAAGCAACACACTAACACTTTATTGTCACACTTTTCACCATGATGTATCCCACAGTCTATAGGAGGGGCTCTAATGTGTCCATAAATTTCCACAACTGAGCACACCGGCCTCTCCCGAGTGAAGGCTTTAATGCCGATCAATGTGCAGCCGCTGATGATCTCATACACACGCTGCGTATTCGCGTCGGATCTTTCTGGTGTTTTAAAACGCTCCGTCGCTGCGACTTTGCTGCCTGTCAGCCTCTGGGATAACCTCTGCGCCTGCTACCTGGTTTGAGAGCGCCGCGGCGTTTTTGCGAGCGACAAAGCGAGCCATATGTCACCATATGTTGTGGTGGAAACATGCAGAAGTGCAACAGCAGCTCAGAGACTTAAGGTCAAACTATCTTTGGCAAGTGGTGAGAAGTGTCGTCTAATGTGGGAGCTCAGACGGGAACGAGGGAGCGAGGAAAAAAGAAAGAAAAACGTGCTGAGAAAGTCGGGCTTTCATTTCTGAAATCAATTATTCTTATTACTTTGTTGCTGTTTAACCACTGTGGGCTTTCTGCATGCATTAATTCAAAAATATTCAAATGTATTTGAATAGGAACAAGATTTCATTTACAAAACAATGTTTTGTTAAAGCCCAGAAGAAGCTGTGTAGATGAAACCATATGATAACTATTCATCTGATAATAGCGAGTAAAAAGCCACAGGAGTTTGTTTTTTTTTAAGAAGGCTCGCAGGGCACGTAGGCAGACGGGCTTATCACCTTCTCTGGCCTGAATAATCCTTTAAGTACGCAACGGAAACAATAAATCTTTATGAATGGGCGTTTGACACAATGAATATCAAACTCGGGTCGGTTTCGTATCCAGGAAATCAGGACACGACCGGGGACATCCGATTGGTATCACACGCTCACAAGTCTGTCGCCTTAAAATTCAGTCATTTTGTCAGAACTGTGGGAGTGTGAAAAAAAACCAACAAGGATGAAAGCCAAATGAGAATTACAACAACAACAAAAACACGTTGCTTTTCTGCTGCATGTGATTGCAATCTTCTTTGCTGTTATGAATTTGCATATTCGGCTGTTTTCTTGTGATTCCTGAAAAAAAAAAAAATACAAATTTTCGCAGATCCACCGTTTCTATACAACCAAAGTGAGTCAGAGAGGCAGCAAATCCGCGTGAGGAAGAGGTATTACAATTCATAGAAGAGGAAGAAACAGCTAGCCTCTGGCTGTGTGAGCTGCTGCAGACAGGTAGACGTAGAGAGCAACAAAGATACAAATAACTGTCAAGGCGCAGGAAGAGACAAAGCCAGCGATGGAGGCGGCGGCGGCGGGGGGAACGAGAGATCTGAGCAGGAAAAGAGACCGAGAGACAGAGGGAGACAGAGAGTGTTTTAGTTCAGAGCAGAATGTTGTTATTTATCTGGTGGCTGCTAAACAAATAAGGAGACTCCCAGTTCTGTGATTGTCTCAGTGGGGTGCTGTCAGATTTGGGCTCGTATCTTCCCTCAGCATGCGCGCCGACTCCACGCTCCAGCTGCGCCCGCTCTCGCTCTCTCTCTCTTTCTCTCTCTCTCTCTCTCTCTCTCCGCGCTCCCGACATGCTCGCCGAAACCTTCCCCGAATGTTTTCGCTTTGGTTTGTGTGTTTTAACATTCCTCCACGTCCTTCACCATGTTTCTTAACTATTCCTTCGACATTTTTTTCCCCCCTCCCCGCAGTCTGCTCTCCTGTCGAGCGCTAACGCAGTCTGACTGATGACTCAATGTCCATCATGACTTAAATATGAAGTTTGATATTATGTTTTTTTTTTTCTTTAGTCTTTGTCTCAAACACTGCATTTATGTGTGGCAGGACGCTGAGCGCTGGAAGTTTGAATCGTTTTATGCAGGCCTGGAAGTGGTGCAGTGGTTGAGTCCCAGCCGGAGGTCTCTGGTTTGATGCCTGGCCTCGGTCAAAATGTGTGAAGTTTGCATGTTCTTCCTGACTGTGCACAGATTGTCTCAAACATTTCAATTGCTGCTCAACAACTTTGGTCCAGAGTCAGCTGGGCTTAACTTCAGTGCCTCGAAGCTAAACTTCAATAAAGCTGGTATTAAGGCCTGATGGATGGGTCAGTTTGCACCATCATCTGCTGCTCATGAACATCACACCTGTTCTGCCTCCTTCTCAGTGCTCAGCTCTCTTCCTGAACTGTCTAGGATTTTGTGTTGTTGTGTTGAATATGTGTGTCAGGCATAAAAAGCACTGATGCTCGTACAGTGTAAAAGTCGATCCCGTCTTGCTGTCTTCACACTTCATTCAAGTTAAGCTCACATGGGGTCTTCAGCTGGTCCCTGCTGACACTGGGCGAAATTCGAGGAACTCCATGAACGGGTGGCAAGTCCATCACAGGGAAACCAAAGAGACAGACATCTGCAGGCTGAGGTCACTGAACGAGCAAGTCTTCAGATGCTCTGACAAAGCTGGACGACGTGGAGAAATCCAACCTGCTCAGGCGAACATTCAAACTTCACACGGAGCGGCCTGGAAATGAGCCCAGCAACTTCCTGCTGTGAGGCTGATGTGCTAAATGCTAATCCACCAGGATACTACAGCTGATGTGGATACAGCACACAGCGCATTAGAGCTCCACTTGTTACTCTTCTGTTTCGGATTGTTCAGGACGCTACATAATGGATAGATTAACAAAGCCAATGCAAACACTCACACCAGATAAAGTAAATACAGTGCATCGGGAAGTGATTTTGGGCAGAGTGTAAGATACCTACGCAAGGAACAGAAAAGCAATTAGTGTAGTGAGAACTAAAGTCTTTAACACTCACTTAAGGGCAGGTTTACTCCACAGACATTATCTGGATTAAACAGAACTTTATTCACAATGTTAAGCACTTAAGCCAAGCAAACAAGACCCTATGGCTTAACGCCAGTGAGGATTCAACCGGCAACACAAAACCATTAAGCAGGGAAGTGAAACTTGTGCACCTACAGCTCCTGCACCTGCTGTCCTTGTGTCAATATTGCCTCCTGCGGCACAGAGTTATCAACCTCATTGCAGCCACCGTCCGGCTTTTCTTCCACGTTAAGACCTCTGACCTTTAGCCGAGACAGGGGCCTCTGACACCTGTGTGGCCGAAGGAAGAGGAGGTGAAGACGGAGGTGGGGAGAGACTGACCTCCCTCTCCGTCTCCCTCTGAAGTGGCCGGCCGCAGCTGAGGTCAAGCTTTTGACCTTTGGGCCAGGAGGGTTATTGAGAGTTGTTGACCCCTGCGACAGGCCACTTGACCCCGGCCTACCCTTGGGCTCGGTAAGCGTTTTTCCTTGGTCCAGGATCCAGTGGCTGCGGCCGGCCCCTTTCCTGGCGAAGGCTTGGCGCAAGATACAAATGGTCCGGCCAGAACAAACGAGGTCAGGGCAGCAGTGGTGTGAGATTTATATCCCTCTGAAGCGCCGATAGCCTTCTGGCTCAGAGACTAAAGGCAAAAAGGGGGCTGCAGATTGTGTGGTGGTGATGAATGATGCATTTGCACAGAGCTGCAGTCTGCTGGAGGTTGACACAGACATCATGGAATCCAACGGGCAAATTTGTAAAAAAAACTGTGAGGAACACAGTTATCGGTGTCTTCGGTGGACTGGATTTCTTGTGGCGCGTGGCAGGAGTTGCCGCCCGCATGCACTCGCCTTGACGTCGTAACACTGCCTCCGAGATAAGCAACCTGGGAGAACGAGGGCTCAGTTTAGTGTCCTCGAAATGTACAAGTAAAAGGTGTCGGCGCTTGAGAGGAACTGATGTAACTGTTGAGACACACCGCGCGAGTGGGTGCGGACAAGAGCTGAGTGAGGGAGGACTATTTTTGTAGCAGTTCCTCCTCTAATTGTTGCTTTCTGAGGATTTTCCTTTTTTAGGTCACCGTGGAGGAAGAATAGCGTGCAAAGATAATGACCTCACGCTGCTGATCCCACCAACTCTCCGCCCGCAACAAAATAACCATAAGTCACCCCGCAACACTAACGCTTACTAATTCTCCCTCATTCTTCCTTGAGCTCCATAACATATAAATAAATAAGTGCAGAACACACATATCAATCTATCTCCTTTTGCCTGTGCACAGCCCTCTTTTAAAGCGGTGCTGTGGGCTTTTACCCAAATGGCGCCAGGGCCACCGGTATCATTTATAACGGGACGGCAGCGCTAATGCAGCGCGTGGTTCAGCCAGGATGTTTTATTCATGCTGTTTTATTATTAGGGCCCCACTTAAAAAGGTGAGGCGCTCTCCTCTCCTCTCCTCTCCTCTGGCCGCCTCTTGCCAGGGCTGACTGAGGCGCGAGCTTTATCTATCACCCTGACAAGAGCGTCTTCCCTGGGAAGTCTTTCAGAAAACTTCAAACAGCCTCACTATTGATTTCTCCCCCTCTCCACCTGGGCACCGGCATACATCTTCCCCCCACCGTGCCGAGAGAGACAGAGAGGGTGGAGGGGAGGTGGTAGTGCAAGTAGAAAGAGAAGTAAGGAGGGGGGGAGAAAAAAAAAGGATGGAAAGTAAAAGAGACTCCGAGAGATAAAAGGGGAAGAGAAGAAGCCCAGCCACTGCATAACAATATGGGTGACCTCACTTTGCTTTATTGCTCCAGTTCTTGTAAGCTTCACATAACAGCGGCAGGGAATCAGACAAGCACCATGATTACAGAATCCACACTCTGCCAATTACACATTCACAAAACACTTTGTGAGACACACAGCCGATTCAAACGGGAGATTATATTTCGGTGTACATCCTGTGCCAAGCGATTGTTGCCGGAGCCTTTGTAGACAATCAAAGATTGTCGGCCATGAAAGTAACACCTTGAAAGAGCGCAGTCCTTGAATTCCAGGTGCATTGAAGACACTCTTTCATTCCCTTCTACAAGGTAAAACATGAAGAGCGCGTAACGCCGTCTCAGATTAATAACCAACGTGACAATTGCTCCTTAATTATACTCTTTTTTTTTTTTTATTAAACCACATCATGAAAACACACAATCTCAAGTACCCGAAGGAGAGCGCGAGGAAACGAGCAGATCCTGCACAACTGCAGTCATCACTTCACTTTGTCTGCACAGGATGCGTCTTTATTGTGTCTTTTTGTTCCGACTGCGTCGAAATGAAAAGGACGAAGGACCCTTGATATCCCCCCTAATCAACGTCTCTCCTTGATAACAAACACGCGCCAAGGCGAATATGATGGGAGGCCATTTGATGATGGGATTTATTACCTCGCCCATTTGTTGCCAGAAGACGACTCTCTCTGATGCGGCGGAGATATGATTTAATGAGCTGTTAATGATACGTCCTCGGAGGGTTAATAAGAAACGACGGGCCTATGAACTGCAGCGAAAAATGCAGCCATACTCAAAGATTGTTTTAGAGCCCTGCACTCACTCAAAGGGGCACACATAAATTAAATAACACACTTGAGCTGATAAGGACGTGATTAACACAACGCAGTCGAAAGGCAAAACCCTTTTATGAAAGATCCATGTCATTCAATTCAATCTGCGGTTCTGGTTCAATAAATGGCTTTATCTCTCCTTGGCTAATATTCTGGAACCGCACAGTTAATTCATTCACCTGCGTGGCAAAGAGCTCCCAGTCTATATTCAGAAGACCTGTTTTTTTTTTTTTTTTCTCGCAGTGGTGTGAATCTTCCGCGTGGTTGTAAAGACCCCCTGGCACTCTAACACACTCTGAAATCAATAGCACAAGGCCCCACAGGAGAAGCAGGGAGGAAGCCATTGATTGACACGTTACTCTCATGTCAAACAGTACAACATGGCGTGGCGGCAACCACCTGCCGTCAGCCCCACCTGCCGCTCTCACCTCTTCGCCAGACTTTGCCGGATAAACGCGGCATCCCTAAAAATAAAGACAGACGGCAAAAACTTGCTCTGTGCTGTTGTTTTTTTCTTTTTTCTTCACAAAACTGTGATGTTTGTATTTTCGTTTTTTTTTTAACCTGAGCTGTCAAATTTAATTGTGATGTTTCAGCTCACGTCTTAATCAGCGACGTCGAACGTCTCGCAGCAAAGAGACCGTCACAGAACCTGACTTCCAGCTAACAGCTTCATTTCTTCAAAGTGTTTCTGGATCCCCACCGGATCCAACTAAACAGCCGGGTTGTGCTGGAGGTGAGGCGGCGGGGAAAAAAAAAAAGGGAAAACTTACGGCGTGTTTTTGTTGTCTTCGCTCTGACATCCACCCCTCTCTACTATCTACCCCATCGTATTGGATAGCCTCCAGCCATCTCACCCCGACCAAGGTGGCTTGTTTTTCTCCTCTGCAACTGGGCTCACTTCTCTCTTTAATTCCATTGATTCTCGTTTGCACTTTGGTTTGAGAGAGAGAGGGAGAGAGAGCGAGAGAGGAAGTGCACCTGAGTGTTTACCCATGCTGCGATGTTTGCTGTGCCTGGTGTTGGGCGCCCCGAAAGAAGCATAAATTAGCGCCCTCTACAATGGCACCCTGAAGCAACCTCCCGGTGCGTGACATCAATATGGAGCGAGAAGCAAGCTGCGAGCACGTACAGTCTGAGGCCAAATGGTTGGGAGGAGATGTCACAATTCAGCAAATGTTAGACAATGCTCCACTGTCAACAGCTCTCACACACATTCAGTGACGTAGACGTCCAGAGACGGACATGTGAGCATCTGTAAATGCAGCTAATTCGAAAAATTTGAAAAAATCCCAACAAAAAATGCATTTTGTTGAGCATGAATTTGAACAAATAGTTGGAAAGGCGACAAAATGTTATATGGATGAAATTAATGCTCTGGTTTTACTTTTTTGGTCAACTTTGCAAGGTGTCCTGCTCGGTGAGGCTGGTGTCAAATTACTACAGTGCATGCAAGCTGCTCTACTTGCCAGTTGGAAGAGAGCAAATAATCAATATGAGCCAGAAAACAGAGAAAGAGCCTGAATCACAGGAGGAAAAGAAGTGACTCTGAACTCATTTTCAAGTAGTAAATATTCAGCTGGAGAAAAAAAGAAGACACAAGTGTTCATTCGTGAAGGTGAAGGAGTCACTGGGACTTGCTGTGTTTTTCTCACAGTCTTTGTCTGTTTTTCCTCAAACCAGCTGTTTTTGCTGAATTTATGCAGATAACTGGATGAATTCAGCTCGCTCTGAAAATATATTATATAATATTATATATCTCTGACAGCTGATTACTACACATATACTTGAAGAGCCACAAGCAAGTCAGGCACGTTCCAATTTTAGCTCTACTTTAGAAAACATCAATACAGAAAGTGTATTTGTGTTGAATAAAAGGTTTTCAACATCAACAGAATTGTTTCTGATGTTCACATTCCTCAAACTATTATCACGTCAACGGGATTCACACTTTATTCAAAGTCTCAAGATTGAAACAAAGTGTAAAGTATAAAAAAAACCCCCAACAATTATGACTCATGTTTCACCATCTCAAATGAGCGTGTTGTCTGCGGGGATGCAGCATGTAAACAGGGAAACAAAGATGGTTGTGCTATCATGCCGAACACTTTTCAAGCCTTTACTCTCCAGAGTGAGTGAACTCCGCGGTATGAGGTAAACGCTCGCTGTCGTCCTGAAAATCAATTCCCCTCCCCTCCCCCTGCCCGCCCCCCCCTCTCCCTTTAAGTGGTCAATATTTTTTGTTTCTCACAGCGAGCTCCTACCGCGGCCCTTTTAATTCAATGGGCCAATTAGAGATACCGTCATGTCTAATTCTGGCTACGGAGGATGCTTGTTTGTGTTGTTACCTCATCCCCGGGTGAGAGAGGCTGGGGAGGGGCGGGCCGAGCGAGCGGACGGCAAACACCCCGTCCAGTTTCAACCCTGGCACCCGCTTGTCCACACAAAGCCCCCCCGCCCCCACCTCCCCCCTCCCTGCTTGTTCTTTATTTCTTCACCCCTGCCTTTTCTTTCTTTTCCCTTTCTCCGCTCTTCCCGGAGTCAAGGACGAAAGCAATTGACGTGAAACTTTCAAAAATGAATTTGGCCACGTGTGTCACTTACGGAGTGGTAAAGGAGGGGGCGGCCGGGGCCGGGCCACCGCCACTCCGCTGGGATCATTTGTTACTCAGTCCTGATTGGCCCTGACAAAACAATACCCTAAAAACTCACCAAAGTAAATTATGGTCCCGGTAAATGGCCGGCGAGGGCGGGGCGGAGAGGGAGGAAGGAAACGGCCGCCGGCCGGGACGGGGCCTACCGAGCTGCGCTGGCCCGCTGCCAGACGCAAAACAAAGTAATGTGCTTTTGATATTAATAACTGAGATGATATTGATCCACACTGGGGCCAAAGCCACTCTGCCTCCCCTTCAGGGTGGGCCCCAGTCAAGAAGGGGGGAGGGAGGGAGGGGGAACGAGGGAGGGAGGGAGGGAGGGAGCGAGGGAGGGAGGACTGCTCCTTGAAGAACCAATACCCCATTCCCAGCTCGCTGCCTCTCATCCACCTCCTCCTCCACAACCTCGTCCTTGCTGAAAGCCACTTTTCCTGAGGGTCCATTTCATTTGAGTGTCTTTAATTATGTGAAATGGATTCCATGGGAAAAAGAGGAATGGCGGCGGCGGTGGGCACTGACAGAAGGAGAGTAGAAAGGGAAGGAGGTACAGGCCCGGCCGCTGGTTGTGCACTCCCATTTTCTGTGTAGGATTCACATTTCTGTCAGCAGCCGTGTCCGTCTCATTGGCTTTTTTCCCCCTACTCCTCTCTTCCCTTTCCTGGGTATTCTCTCTCTGTGCTCGATAAGTTCATGCGTGTGCGCCCTGTGCTTTCAAGACAAATGCTGCGAGAGAGTGAGGAGAAGGAGCGACGGAACATGAAAATAGAAAACAGCCTCCACAGTGAGGCAGAAACAAGAAGAGTTCAAGGCAGCCACGCCGCCCGGAAGGTCACCGAATTCTTCCAATTGTGGCGCACATTTTTGGACGAGATAATGAACGACTGAGGCTCTTTTTCTCACGCCGAGGCCTAAGCTGCAGAGTCCTTGAATAACCTTCGCACACTACTTTTGAATCAAAGTTTGGCAGCACACGTGTGAGTGTGTGTGACCCCTCCCTCCCTCCCTCCCTCCCCCCCAGCGTCCATTCAGACCCAACTGAGGCTGGAGCAAACGTGTTGGCTGGATCCTGAAACGGTATTTTTAGCACCAAAAGTCTGCGGCCTCGTTTCATTTCGGCTTCCGCGAACTACTTGCATTCGATTTAAGTCAAGTAAATAGACTCGCTTACCAGGCGGGCCGTCTTGTACAGGAAATTAAGTAATTCTCGATAAATTAAAGCACGTTTTTTCCAAAGACTTGAGTTTTACATTTAGATAGCGGGGATTGTGTCTGTTTTGGAACGAAAGTTCAACAAGAAATTTAAAAGGACAGTGAAACGAGACCTTCTGAAAACAAAGTTGGTAAAAGAAAAACACACAAAAAACACGAACCTTTGATTTTTCACTCAAGAAAAGTCAAGTGTTTGTTTTGTTCATCATTGCTGCTCATCGAGGTGAAATCCTACCAGCTGAGAGATTGTTTTTTAACCATTTGATGTAAAAATACACCAAGTTTTATCAAGTGCAAAGTGTTCAGGATGACAAGATGCCGAGGTGGTGGTTTCACAGGTTTACGCTTTTCTGTGCAGTTTGCATGTTTTTCCAGAGTGTTGCTTTTCCTCCAGGTTCCCTGATTACCTCCCACAGTTCAGACATTTCTGTGCAACCTTGTAACTCTGAATTGTCTACAGTTGTGATTATGTAACTGTGCTGTCTGTGCAGGATGTATCCTGCTTAGACCAGTGGCTAACGTCTCCAGCTACCCGATCACACTACAAACAAACACAGGGTGTTGCATGCGTCGTTGCCTAATGGCTTCATCGTTGGGTGGTGGTCTTTTGTTCTTGTTCTGTTTCTGCTCCTGTTTATCTGGAGCTGTCACTTCCTAAAGCACTTCTACCTTCTGTATAGCGATACATATTCTTCTGATGAAAAGAGAAAAATTCACACACACGTAGGAAGGCGCTGCACCGTGCAGTCGTGTAATATCTTCCTCCAGAAGCTTGCAGGGAATCCAGGGAACAGTAAAAAAAAGGGAACTGGTCAGACAGCGCTTATCTGGGTAATTTATATCAGCCCTGACAAAGTGATTTCTACACAACTTGAAAAATGACACCGCCTGAGGAGCTTTTCCACAAAGTGAAATAACTGGATACTCTAAGAGCTGCGTTTTGGCGTTGTGCGGTCTCGCAAATGAAGCGACATGAGGAAGTTGTGCAATAGCGCGAGGTGTGGGAACGGCAGCTTCAAAAGTGACGAGATTACAGGGAAATATAACATTAAAAAAAAAGATACAGAGATAGAGGAGGGATAAGTGGGTGGGTGAGTAACAGATATACAGGGGAGGTGATGTGCATGTGAAATAAACACGGCCAAGGAGACACGGTGAGACTCACCATCATTTGCATTAAGCTTCCTCCTGGACGGAGCCTGGGCATTATTTACATTGGCTGGTGCTTCTCCCACAGGAGGCAAACCAGAGCACAAACTTCTCCTCCTCCTCCTCCTCCTCCTCTCTTTCTCTTCTCGCATCTCTCTTTTCGTATCACTCTCTCTGTTTCCTTGCTCCTTCTGTTGTCACCGGGACAGAGGTGAGCCCTGACAAGCCAGGGCCGAGCATTTGCATATAAAGAGCCTGCGTTTTCACGTGTCCTTCCTTTCCTTTGCCCGCAACTAATGATACACAAGCGTGACATATCTGCCAGGTTAAAAGCCATTGGTCTGACGCCAGCTGCTGCGCGCCGTGTCACACCGGGCAGTGATTAAAGCACCGCTATACTGTATGTGTAAGTAAGTGCCTACATAAACATGCGCTCTTATATATGCAGCGTTCGACCTGTTTTTTTCACATGCTTGTACCAATTTCATAAATGCATATGCTCCTGTGGACAGGAGGACACACACACACAGACACACAGACACACAGACACACAGACACACACAGACACACACACACACACACACACACACACACACACACACACACACACACACACACACACA
>JAUESF010000008.1:7437692-7448067 GCA_032274765.1 Malacoctenus tetranemus
AATTTACTTGAACTTTAATATTTGTGTCTGGCTGTTTTAATTGAGCGGCACAATCTCAGAAACACGCCGTTTACGTCATCACTTTGGCTCGGCTCTGCCAAAGCTGTTTTTTTTTTCTCCCAACTACAGCTGATTAATTACAGCAAAAAATTAATCAAATCGCTGCAAACATTACCTCAGTTTATGAGAGTAGTTATCAACGGTTCAGTGTGCTGTCAACACGTTGTTGTTACTCAGAAACCGTTGGCCTGGACTCAGTTGTTTTGGCACCTCTCCCTCGCTCGCTGGGTAGAAATGACTCTTTCCTGCGGCACTGACAGACACCTGCACAATGTCCCAAGGCCTTTTTGTGGAAATTTGTATAAACTGCACACACATGTCTGTACCTGTCCGAGCTGGAACTGTGTATTTTCCCTGGAATTGAGGTGGTCATCTTTAAAACGAATGTTTTCCAGGAGATGATTGTTGCCACCCCTGTCTGGAGACACACATATTCATTGGTAGTTCGTTGCTTAATGTAGTGAGGATTTTTTTACCTGACAGATGAGAAACAGCAAGTTATTGGCAGCTGTCATGTGCTATAAGCTAAAAAACAGCCTTACTCAGTGAAAAATACATAGTAAATAAATCATTAGAAAGGATCTTTTTTTTAATGGATTACTTGGCGTTTTCACTCTGAACGTAACGTGTTACCTTCTGCTCAGGCTGTGATAAAACTTAGTGGAGTGAGTTTAAGTTGCTGTGTTTTGAGTGAACGTAGCGAATTAGCTGCGGCTAATTAGGTTGCATTAATTGGAAAAACAAATCAATAAAATTATGTCAGCGCCGACAGTCAACCCCGACAGAGGCTGCGAGCTTTCTCAGGAGTTCGTTTGAAGTCTACTCGCGCAGCCTTCAAACACAAAATTATTGGTAATGAAGGAAAAGGAAGGCGCAGAGAAGTGAGCAGCTCTTCACCGCTGATGACCAGGGAGGCTCGAGCCGCGCTCACACACTGGTGGGCTGAGGTTTCTCTTCACTCAGCCCCACAAGAGGTAAATGAGGTTCCCCTGATTTACTGACGGTGTTGCGCGTGCTGTCATGACACGAAGGCAAATTAATTCTCCTGGTTGTGGTCAAGTTACTACTGAATCCACATAATAAAGGACTTTTGTTCGGCTAGCAACCATGACTCAAGATGCTTTAAACTTAACTTCATATTTAGCTCAACATATTTTGATTTACTGCAGAGATACACTTCTGTTTGAATGTTAACCATCAAAAAGCAGGTGTTTGTTGGAAGTAAAATGTACACAGAGTCAAGTGCATGAAATGTTTTGCGCAGGTTTAGCTTAGTTAAAGTCCCCTTTTATATAATCTTTACTTCATCTGGAGCCACAAAAACATGCTCTTAGATTTTATAGATAATAAGCTATTAAGTCCTGCTTGTTCTTTTGGTCTACTTAAGCACATTATGTGTATAAATAGCTATTGTTACAAAGTTTACAAGACAAATATTGCTGCTTTTTTGTGCTGGTGAAGCAGTATCAGAGTTGCACGCAGTGTTCGGAGTTGCCCGTATTCTCTTCAATGATAGAAATTAGTCCAGAGTTTCTATAATTTGTGACTGCCGCTCTCTAATGTGATACCCAAGAGGTGTTTGGATGGAGTGAAGTTTCATTTATCACTGAAAAACACAGAAGTCCATGTTAAAGTATCACAGGATGAGAAAAAAAAAGAAAAAGAAAAAGAAAACAAGCTCAACATTCAATGAGTTGTTAATGTGAGGCTTAAGTTGCAGGCTGTACACATACCCAAGGATAATGTATTCAATTCCAACACCATTAACTTTATTTTTTTTCGCCGGTATATAATGGATTGACACTGCATAGTGAAGTCTGGCCTGTGGCAGACCTATAGCTGCCACGTTTGACTGCTAAATGTTAATCAGTGTCAGGCTTGATCTTCTCAAAGGGTTCGAAAAAGTATCACGAAGTGCACGAGGGCTGCTCAACTGTTGTTGTTTTAGTCTGTTTTTGCCTGGTGGCACTGGCCCACACTGGTGTTAAAGTCTTTTAGCTGGCATATGTTAGAATGTGGGGGATTTAATCTACCATGCCTCACAGCTGGGGCCTCGTTAAATAATGTAAGACGCACAGGGGCAGTCTGTGGCTCAATTTTACGTTTGCCCTCTTCAAATACTCGCTCTTCGCCTGTGGCGTTGCCTGAGTTTTGAGAGCAAATAACAAAAAAAAAAAAGGTTGATGGAGCGAAGGAGCAGCGCAGAAGTGTAAAATCTCCCTCCTTCGTTCAAAGTACACTTGTACACCGGGTGGTGGAGGTGAATCGTGGAGCAACTTGTGGAAAGAGGGATTAGAGGTGAAAAACTTGCATGTGGAAATGGAGTTACCAGAAGATGCGTTGAGACGGTTACAGCATGAAGTTTTACAGCTTTTTTTTTTTTCACCCAACGCAACGAGTTGCTGGTTGTTGCACAAATATGTCACTTCTGAAAATCCGATTGATCAATAAGACTTAAAATGCATCGTGTGATTCAAGTGTCGCTGCTGAATTCTGTATACGATTAAAAACAGCAACAAATGTCATGAATTATTCACAATTTAAAAGCTAAATTCACGATATTGAAGTTTGTTTTTGTTACTGACTATTATCAAACATTGTGGCTAAAAACAGACTCACTCACACACAAACACACCCTAAATATAGGAAACACAAGAGTAATGTAAGAGGACACAAACTACAAGGAGAAGCAGGTTTATCCGAGCACAGAAGGATAAAGGAGACTTTACAACCACGAGCAACAAAATCCAATAGAAGATATTGAGATTTTCTCACTGAAACTGCACCTCCAAAACTTTCATAATTTATCTTGACCTTCGAGAAATGCTCAAGAACGAGTTGCCGCGACGCCGTTCGCCCGTTTCCAAACGATCATGGCCGAGACTGCGCACTGCCGGGCATCTCAGAGAAACACAGGGGAAAAAAAAAAAAACAAAAACACCAAAACATACAAATCAATGCGGCTTGTAAAGTGAAGCGAGTTAGTTAGAAAACCAGTCTATGCAATCAGCTTCAGATAATCCGCGTATCTTTGAGAAATCCTTCAGATTGTTTGCAAGTCATGAGTGGCTGCCGACTGATGTGTGTCAGCGGGCACCTGAGGGGAAATGAATGTCCATGCTTTAAAAAAAAGAAGCATTAGGGTAAATAGGTGCAGATTTGCATGGATTTTGTCCTGGCGCGGCGGTCAGCTCATGACTAGTCATGGGTTAAATTCCAAACAAACACAAACAAAGAGGGAGAGTAATGGGATCTGGTCTGGGAGGGGGATCGGGTCTGCTCCGGTGCTGCGACGGGCAGACGGGGCCGGGGAGGATATGCATTTCAAAGCGCGCCAATGTAATCGTGTGTACATATTTAAATGAAAGCACAAGGCCTATGCGAGGGTCCCCGCGCCTGCTTTTATAGGTGTGCATGCCTGAGACAATATTTGCGTACGTGTTCAATGTGTCCATCTGATGGGGTCCAAAATACACGGGCGCAAAGCTGCCCAAAGGGTGATTGAAGTTGCTGACATTTTAAGGCTATTGAAAACAAAAGCTAATAGGCAGCGCCACGTGCTGGAATCGTGTCTGGTTCATGTTTAACAAAACAAGGTCACAGAGGTTGTCAGGCCATGAATTCCATAAATAACTTGATAATGGGATTTTAAAACAAGCCGTCCACCAGTCATCTCGCCTCCCCCGCACAAGCCTCCCCTCCCAACCCGTAACGGGGCCCTGTGTGTGTGTGCGCGCATGTGTGTGTCTTCAAAATAGAGGGAATATTAGAATGCAAATGGATTCACACCGCATCCTCATAAACAACGGTGTTCATTTAACCCTCGACCTCTGCATTTAACTGCCCATCAAGTCATTTGTGTTGGGCAAGACATGAGGAAGTAGGCTGAGGGAGGCCAGCAGGGGTGCGCGGACGCGCGTTTGCTTGTGCCCGTGCGTGCGCGTGAGCGTGCACGTCGGTGTGCAGGCGTCGGTGTGTGTTTATGAACACAATACGCTTGTAAGCGCCGATCGGCGTGTTTGTTTGTGTGGCGCGCGCGCGCACCAGCGCGCCGCCACCTGCATCTGCATTCGTGTGCTCCCCGTTTTTTTTTTTCGAGGTGTGGGTTTCAGAGTTTACCATTTGCGATGCTCAATTAATCTTGTCAGCATGCATTTACAGGGGAATTGAACACCTTTTAAAGTGGGCCCGGCTTTGTCACTCTCCCCCTCTTTCCATCCATTACGGAGTCGCAGACACAGTCCTTTGGAAGACCTTCTGCAGAATGCGGCTGATTAAAACATGTTAGAGTTTGTCTTCACACACGGGGGGGACCGGCGACGGCAAAACGCGAGCTCGGCTACAAACCGGTTCATGCAAGTTTGAAGCCCATGGAAGTCACTGAGACCACAGCCGAGCGCTGCTTCTCCTTTCACCTTTTTCTTGTTTTATTTTTTTTTCCCACTCTTGCCTCAGAATATCATCTCCACTGTTCACATCAGCTCAAAGGGACGGCTGTCAGGCATCGCTAAAGTTTTATGACTTTCCCACGTCTTAGCCTGAAGCCTTTAACCCACAGGCATGGCTCCCCCCACCTTTAACATTCACTGTAAAAGCCACCTGTAAAGGATAGAGGGGTGGACATAAACTGAACGGGGAACATTGAAAAGACGTCGAAAAAAGAGGTAAAAAAAAAGAAAAATGAGGGAATTAACAAAGACTGCGTCACACAGAAAGAGCAGTTCAATAGAGACGGTGGGTTGGGGGAAAAAAATCGCAGTGATGATCAGTGGAGAAATAGGTTGAGTCCTTCGGGGCACAAAGTGTGAGATTTTGCGAGAGGAGAGCATGTATCCCTCCCAGCAGCCCCAGAGAGCCTTCAAATACTTCCATCTCTCCACCACCTCAGAAACATATATATTAAATTTATAGAAAAAAAAAAGAGAAAGAGAGAGAGAGAGACGAGCCACAGTGAATTATAAAAGAAAAGACAGCAGTCAAGTTGTCAGACCAAAAGAGATAGATGATAGAAAAATGCAGTCATGCTGTTAAGGAGGATATAAGGAGAGAGTCAGTCGGGAGGGAGAGTGAGAGCTAACGGGGCTCGTTTTAAGAGGGCACACTGTGTTCGGCCCCCTGTCTCTTAATCCTGGGCGTTTGTCGTGGCTAATTATGGTGGACAAGCCTCTTTATCGAACCTGCTCCTGCCATCAGCATTAGGATGCATGAGCTGCGCCTGTTGTTTTAAACGCTCTCATTAACCACACAAATCAGTGCTGTTGACAGAGTGCTTTTGAATTAAGCGTCTCGCCCCCACCGCCGCGCGCCAATGCTTGCAGGGCCCAGGACAAGGAGCAATTTATAACACCATTAGCCACACTCGCCGAGGTTACAGGCATCAAAATTGTTCCCGTCTAATTATTCTTAATGGATACAGGGAGGGAGCGACGCTCAGGACAGCTTTTTCATTAGCCCTCAATCAAGAGGGTCGGGGGAGAGAGGGGTGGGCCAAATGTACTGCTCAGGCAAACGGGAAATCAAAAATAATCGTGTTTGCTTTTTTCATAATACAACACGGATGCATAGATGGAGAGAGAGGGGGGGGGGGGGGTAGGGGCGAGGAGATGCAGAGTGGGGCGGGGGGGGGAGAAAGAAGCACTGCTCTTGACATTAGAAGAAGACTTACTGTTGTCGAGCGAAGTCACATACACAAACACACACACGCGTGCGTGCGCGCCCAGAAGTGACAGTTCATTTGCTTTTATCGCCCTGCCGACTAATGGCACAGTAAACTTATGCTGCGTAATAGATTTATAAGACGCGGCGATTGGCTAATGAATGCACGAGCGAAGCTCCGGCAGAAAACATTTAATTGTGCCTTTGCTTGCGTTCACATGTGTGTCATCGGTCACTGGTAATGATTATGGAATAGCGGGGATAAAACTGCATTTTCCTTAATAAAGGATTAACCAGGTCTAATGAATAATTTAGAGATGGAAAGCTGATCATTTCTAACCTCAGATCAGGGTTCAGAGGCGCGGGGGGGGTGTAGGTAGGTTCACTGGCAAACTCTACACTCATAGTGACGTCAAGCGTCGTCTGAAGTTGCCGGTTCTGATCGGAAGAAAGTCAGAAAATAAACTTCAAATTTGAAATTAATTTGCACAGAACGTGTGAGACAGTTTGTACACTTTGGAGAGAGCCAAAATAAATGTGACTTTCCTTTTCAAACTGCATCATTTGCACCACTTGAGACTCTGTTGAATATTGACTCAGGAGTTAGAAGCCCGCGCTTTACACTGACTAAAAAATAACATTAAATATATAAAATCGCCATTGAGTCAAACAAAAACTTGAATTTTAACTGTAAATGTTATTCGTGGAAAAAACAACAAATTTTTCATTTCACCCACTTTTTGATTCAAAAACTATCGCTCACTCCTCCCCCATAAGAGGAACCTCTCACTCGACTCCTGTCTCACACTCGGCTCGATTAAGTCACCTGTAACCAGACCGTGACTACGACGGGTACACCAGAGTAACAAACAGCCGAGGGGGCCCCAGTCATTTACCCTCCACCAACTATCTCACTCGAAACACCAAAGTACTTCTCTGGCTGCAATTAAATCCCCCCGAAGAGCGCTCGATCATACCGTATCTGTCATCTCGCCGTGGCGCCCAGAAGAAAAAAGGAGGGAAGCCAAATAGTGAGTGTTAACCATCTTTTTACAAGCCATTAAACGGGAGGACATTACCGCACGACACAGTCCCTTAACGAGGACTGACATATGCGAGGGAGGCAGTTAGCACCTAACATTAAGACGCAGCGGCCCACTGATGAGATGGGACATTGTCCATGGGGGAGGTATCAGCGTTAATTAGAGGATAATCGGCTGTGCTCTGCATCTCCCTGCACCACCATAACCACCACCGTGCCCCCCCCTCCCCCCTCCCAAACCTGGAAGATGATATCGTAAAGGGGGAAAAAAAAGGAGGGGGGGGGCGCTTAGTTTCATTTGCAGACAATGTAATTTGCTGCTGTTATTACAGCGCAGACTGGTGTTCCTGCTCTCTGCAGGACGGAGGCAGAACCAGCTGGTGATGCCTACCAGAGGAGACGTTGTGCCAGGATGTGGCCAAGCAAGAAGCGAGGACATTAATCACTTTCCTGCTGCGTTCCTCGCCGGCCGCTCGCTTATTACGGATATCAGAGATGCAGGTGGATTTCACCACATTAAAAAAGCAAAAAGCAAAAAACAAAAACAGGTAATTCCTCACTCGGAGGAATATTACTTTGCTTACATCCCCTGCTTGGATTACTCACATATAAACAAATACTAGATATATACATAATACATACACACAATAGTACACCAAGGACTTTTCTATGCGCAACCCAATTTGAAAGAGTAATACAGTGAGAGCAAAAACATTACAATATGAGCATCAGTGAGAAACCAGCGTGCGAGGCTCAGTGGTAATAATGGAGACAAATTTCACTTAAACACTGCAGATTATTAGCAAATACATAAAGGCTGAAATTCCCTGATTCCTCAGCGACAGACAGGGAGCCCATAGGTGCAAAGGGAGCAGATCGGTCAGGGATGATGTAAGCACCGCACATGGCAAAGTTTCCCAGGCCATCCACTCTGGCCTGCAGGGCATCCGGGGGCACTGAGAGAGACAGAATCAGGCTAAGCATCGCTCGTGCTCCCCAGTTTGGCCCATAGCAGTTTGTGTCACAATCGGGAAACAAAAGAGGCGCACATGCTACAGTGCACACCGTTGGCACGTGCGCACGAGGGCGCGGCGAGGAGGAAACTCCGGAAGAGGTGAACTGAGAGAGAGAGGAGGGGGGGAAAGATTCAGTGCGAAGCTGCGGAGTTGTTGCCAACTGTTGGAATAAAGAGGGAACGCCGGACTTTTCACTCAGGAAACATATCGACGGGACTTTTCCTCCGTCTAAATCAAAGGTGTTAACTGGACCAGGATAACGCGAGGCTACCCCCCCCCCTCCTCCACCCCTTTTTTTCCCCCCACTGTGCCCCTGGGCCACAGTGATGTATGGTGCTGGACAGGCCAGAATCATGCCTTCCAGCAGAGCTGGCCAATCAGGTTGAATTACACTCTCTGGGCGCTGCAGCGACATGTCAGGGGAGATTCGGGTTGGACACAGCCGAGCTTCGTTTCGCGCGGTCAGTCAGTGCCCCGGAGACAAATGCGGCGGCCTCCACGTGATAGGTTGGCAACCACGTCTATCTCCTTTTGTATCGCCACAGGTAACGGGACGGACACCGAGGGGCGAAAGTGAAGCTCGCCGCGCAATCTAACAAGGAAAGTAAACCAAGCTGGATTTATTTGCGGGGAATCATTCACTTTTATCACGCGGGGGAAACCTTGAGGTACAGTGCTCCATTCTGGGAATCAGCACAGTGCTTAAACACAGGCAGTATCTCATTCTGAATTTGTGTTTGTGTTCATTTGGAGAAATCCTTCACCTGTGATGCTTTCTTTTTTTTTTCCTCCTCCATATTTTCCGTGAAAACGCTTTAATGTACAGTAGTGCACAAAGCACAAGGTCTTGATAATTCACTGTAAAACTGGGTTCGGATGGGGCGGGGGAGGGGAGGGGAGGGGGAGGGGGAGGGGGGGTTGTATTCAACATAAAGGCTGTGACTAAGGGCAGCTGATTATGTGCCGTTTTCATCCGCGCGAAACCCAAGAAAACAGCAGAAAGAGGCTAAAAGCAGGGAAAGCATGGTAATTAAGTGAGACTAAAGACAACGATAAGCGGTGATTAATATTCAACCGAAGCCAGAGGAATTTCCTTTCAAAGTAATTAGGCATTTATTAATCGCATTTGTAAACCCTGAAGTGTCGCAAAAAAAAAAAAAAAACACACGCCGAACGTTCCGACGGAAGTGGCTCCAGACACAAACTCTCCGAGAGCCGTTTCACCCTTTCACTGTTCACAGACACTTTGCTCAGAAGCGACGCTGCGAGAAGCCTTCAACCTGCCGCACGCGTCAACCCCGAGGGTCCGACCGCGCCTTGTCAGCCCGAGCACCAACTTTTCACGCCAAGGTTTTTTTGTGGCGCACAATAAAGCATCAGACTGCAGGTTGAATGACAGTATGTTGCACCTTGAAGCAGACAAAGACAGAAAGAAGCTGTGGATTGCCACACATGACAGAGAAGGCACAAGGACGCGTACACATTACGGTCCACAATAGTTTATAGTGACATTCTCTCTAAAGTCTACTTTTCTGAAACGATATAGGGGAAACTGGAGAAAAAAAAAAGGTTGGGTACTATGGGAAACTTCACGAAAGGCCAACGTACTGTTGCTATGCTTTTTTGAACAGAACAAAAAACTGTTTGGAGAGAGAGAGAGACACAGAGAGAGAGAGAGAGAGAGAGAGAGAGAGAGAGATGAACTATTGATTGGACTGTTTTTCTAATGCCGTACACTCCAAGGTAGAGTCACGGGGACTGTAGCCGATACCAGCTGACCACGGGCAAAGGACAAAGAACACCCTGGTCCGACGGGTCGATACTCTTTTCAATGTAACGAGCCTGTTGTGGAGGGTCACAGTGGAGAAAGAGTGAATCCTAAGAAAGCGCTGGCACCCACAGGGATAATGTGCAAACTCTCCACTTAAAAACTCCTGATCCAAGTCATTTGGCTTTAAAGTAGGAGTGAAATTTCAAATAAAACTTTGCAAATTTTGCAAGTAAAAGTGGCAAAATCATAGAACATCCTACTTAGATAAAATGACCGCAAAAAAGAGTAAACTATATAGATTATAGATTAGATGCAGTCAATAATTGAAGTTTGGTAAGCTTGGTAATTTCAAGAAATTATCCCAAATCTTGAAAATTGTACAAGAGTTGGAAGAAGAAGGAAGATGTTGGAGTAGAAATCAAAGGAACTTGAAACCCAGCTGGAGCCCTGCTAGTCTGTTCGGCAAGTTGGAAACGAGAGCAGTCCCAAGTGGAAAATGATTAAAGCTATTACCCAAAATCATCCGGAGTCATCTCTGCTCCTCATCACTGATAGCAGCCGGGAGAGAGAGAGAGAGAGAGAGAAAAAAAGACCTGATCAGATAGCAGCTTTAATAGCTTGATGGATGCATTTGCTCTGAGATAAATGACAGGAAAACACCAGCTTTAAGTTAACACAGCTGACACTCTCAGTGCATGTTGATGTCCACGGCCGACTTAATAAGAAGTGGAACATTTTTGTCAGGCTGTGTGATCAGTGTATAAACTGATCTATCAACAGGCTCTTTAATGAGGTTTAAAGTAAGACTTGTTGGCTACAAAGTAAAAAAAA
>JAUESF010000008.1:7457080-7468095 GCA_032274765.1 Malacoctenus tetranemus
GTGTGTGTGTGTGTGTGTGTGTGTGTGTGTGTGTGTGTGTGTGTGTGTGTGTGTGTGTGTGTGTGTGTGTGGAGTATCATTATGCGTATGCGTGTTTGTAACCGCCTGTGTGCAAGTACATGGTGAGATGTTGTTTACTGCCTCTCCGGCAGCCAGACTGCATGACAGCATCCACCACCGTGGGGGTAAAATAGCGAATGGGTGAGGGAAGACAGCGCCAGGGTTATATAGCGGCTAACTGGGGAGCTGTTTAGTTTTATGTTAATTGAAGGGGCTTACACAGAACTCTATTGACAGTTAACATGCCCTTCAAGGTGTTCTTTGTGGTTCAGCACTTCTGTCAAGACAGAGGCAGTCATTTTGCTTCACCTTTATTTATATGCTTGACTACTCAGAACATTATGGAACACTGTGGGGCCCAGTAATAGATGAAGGAGGGGGCAGGCGTGTGTATGGGAGGTCAGACGCCTCACAGACAACCCAACCAGGTGTCTGGGTCCTATGTGTCTCATCCAATGGGAATGGCTATCCATGAGGGGGTAACTAAGGGGTGAAAGGAAGATTAGAGAGAAGAGAAAAAAAAGGAAAATCTATTATTGTGGGCTTGATATTATGCAAACCAGATATGGCAAGACGAAAAGTAAGCGAGGTCAGGGCAGTTTGTGTGTAAGGGCACAGAGTGCAGAAAATAAGGACTTTTTAAAGTTAAATACATCAGCTATCATAAATGGAGAAGAACAAATTGCAAGACAAAAAGGTTAGATAAAAACTGACAATAATAAACAAATATTTTCAATAGAGTGAATAAAGAAAATGAAGACAAAGGGGCCTCGACAGCTCAAACGGTTCACTTTTCACTTACAGTAAAGTTGAGGGTGTGATGTGATCATGCTGGACCTGTCCGTTATCTCACATGGTAACTTTCTCTGCAGGGCGGTGTGGGTAATTTACTTAGCAGGACTTTTCAACCACATGAGCAGAGTGAAGCAGTGACCATGTAGGAACCACAAGCAGACCACAGCAGGAAGCTTCCACGTGGCTTCCCGAGACAATAAAAGACATTGAAAGGCAATGCAACAAAATGTTCGAAAACAGAATACGTGTCCACACTGAGTACATTTCAAACTCAAACTTTTCAATTTTGACACTCTCAAAACCCTTTGTTGTGATCAATCTTCTGTTATATGCAACAAATCTTGTGAAAATTGAAAATATATTTTAATTCCTGCGCTCATAAGTGAGGAGTGCCAACAGTTCTGACAAGGAGACTGATACATTTCAATATAACCTTTTAGACCTCTGCCACAGGCAATTATCCCAACACAACAAACACAGACTGAACCGCACATCTTCGTCCGCACGTTTGAAGCAAAGAAGCATATTTCATCGGAATTCATGAACACACTTGAGGCCTGTTTTGATAAGTGTGGTGTGAGTGTCACTGCCATTTCATGTCTAATTGGTTGGGGTGCGGGGTGGGGGGGGGTGGTGGGGTGTTGCATCTCTAGACAAGACTAGACAGGGTTTCCCACTCCAAGATCAGAGGGCTCAAACAGCAGCCCAGTCTTCCATCACGCCACCAAGGTCACCTGTCACTTAGCACCCCCCGACCACTGTGCATGTTTGATTTGGTTGACACATTAACAGACAACTGTGACATTTAGTTGCGGATGCTAAGAAGACTATGCCCTTTAAACTCCATCTTCACACTCAACAGTGTCGTGATTCTGCCAGAGCGTCAACAGGCCGCGTTTTTAAAGTGTACTCACCAATTAGTAAGCGATTAAAAATGCATTGGAATCAATTAGTATTTAACATAAGGTGAAGTTAGACCAGAGCGCGAGTGGCTTCTGTTGCTGTACAACCACGCAACACCCTATTAATCAAGCACATGCAGAACTCATTATGCAACCGCCAAATTAGCATCAGCACTTCTGAGCTCAATGGAAATAACGCGGCCCCGAAACAACAAACATTGTCATTTTCCGTCAATAGGACAAGAAAGACCTCCCAATAAAAGGACAGTGATGAAATACAACAAGGCAGAAGGAAGTGTCTTTGCTAATATTAGCTTGGTGGAGAAATGTCAAGCGAGTGAGGGCGGGGGGCTACACGGCTACAGCTAATCATTTAGGTTAATTGAGGTTTCCAGGAAGCTGGGTCTTGTAGATTTCCTACCTCTGCTGCATGTGACTGCTCCCCCGCAAAGTCTTCATGTGCCAGCAGTGGAAGGGAGGAACCCACCCTAATTATGTAACCCACCATTATCACAGTATGACCTACAATTAATTGAGGGGGATACCTCTTGACGGTACAAGCTGAGGTGGGCAAGGTTAAACCTTTTTTTTTTTTTTCTTACACACCCCTCTAACATAAGGGTAACGGGAGTTACACTCCAACAACAGAGTGGATTATTTGGGGCTGAGGAGGACCACTCAGTCGCTGCGTTTACATGGAGACTGTTTGTAATTGACACAACGGTTTGATCAGATCAGCATTTAATCCAATAACGTATCGTCAATGGAGCTGAAACTATAGCGTCTGTGTTGTGACATCAGGAGTTTTAGTTGTGTCTCACTACTAGTTGAATATTTTTGTCAAAATCTACAAAGTGGGAAGTTTTGAACTTTGCTGTTAAAAGCTGTTAGCTTGAGCTTTTGTCTTTATGCTTTAAACTCCCTCTGTCGGTGAAACGTCTCGAGACCCCTGAACTAACGAAGTGATCAATGTCTTCCTGTACCATCTAAGACATGTTTTTATGATGGCAGAGACACAGAGGCAGAGAGTTTTTTCCATTAATGTTTTACTGCTAATCTCTTACTTTTGTTGCTTTAGATTTATTTTTGTCTCTCCATATCTTGAATGAAAGCTTGTTCAGATGGGAAGAATCGTCTTCCTTCCGAGGACAGGGAGGAGCATTGAAGTAAGGCTCAAACAACTGCTGTTCTCATACTCAAAAGTGAACCGGACTGATGACCCTGACTTACGTTTTGGGGAAGGCCAGTGTATCCGTCGATGGGATCGCAAAGTCCTTTTAATCACTGGGCGCCTTCAGAGTCCATCTGCTCCCGTCTCGTTCACCTCTGCGCCTTGCTCCGGTTGGCAAATCAATGGCACCGGGGTCGAAACGCCTGACCCCCGCGTGGCTGACCACAGGCCAAGCACTTCCCCACGATACCAGGCCCCCCGAACACACGCACAAACCTGCTCGTCGTGCAATAAAGATGATTTAGCACTGTAACTCTACCTGCCCGCCACCAGTCTCAGGTTTTGTGTGCCTTTTGATTAATCATTGGCCAAGAGGGATTTATTGTATGGGGGATATTTGCCTCAGCGATTTAATAATGGTGGAGGAGGAACACAATTAATCAGAGGGGGTCCACACGTGGCCTCTCTCTCTAAAAAAACTTGTAGAATTAATGACTATGAATATGTATATTTGTTTGTTAGCAGTGTACAACATATGCTTACTTGTATCTGAGTTGCATTAGTGCCTACCAGGCTCAATAGCAGCACTGTGCTCAGTGAATAACATTTCCTATTGTGTGCTGTGAATTTATATTTATCTCCAGGGTGGTCGGATATCAGTGCACGAGCACGAGCTGGTGGAACTGCACATTATTGTGTTTTGATTCGGCATCTACGGGTCCATCAGATATCTCAACTTCCTCTGAGCACAGACACACGCGCGGGCAGACTCTCGCCGCGCTCGCACACATCGCCACATATCTTCGCTTTCCTTTTTTTCCCCCCGCGCCGCAAATGCGCTCTCAGGCTCGTGCAGGTATGGAAACCTCCCTCCCGCCCTCATAATCATGTACGAGCAGCCTGGCACTATAGAAAAATAATGATGTGCCATCCTGTTGGCTCATTTATCAGCATGTTTTACAACAGGCGCCGGGTGGAAGTAATTAAACTCTGCCATCATTACAATGAGCCAGGCCCCCCTCTTAATAGACACCCAATGAGACACTAGAGGCTTGCCTGGTAATTGTAGCTCCAACTATTTCTATCTGTCTCTCTCTCTCTCTTTCTCTCTCTCTCTCTCTCTCTCTCGCTCTCTCTCTCTCTCTCTCTCTCTGTTTGTCTGTCTACAATCGGCTTGTTCCATGTGTGGTTTTAATTAGTGAAGAAAAAGAGATGATAAGCAATTGAGAAGGAGAGAATTAGTGAGTGAATTAGAGATCGGGGGTCCGGGTCCTCGCTCCCTCGTGTCATCCTGACCCCCTTTCACAATGAATAACTGAAAATTAATCCATTTAACAGAAAACGTGGCCCACAAGCTGACACGCAGAACCATATGAGAGAGCCGGCAACTTTTATTTGTCTTTTATTGTACAGAATATTTCAATCCTTATCAAATGGCCGTTTGGTTTTTACTGATGTTATTTCCTACTAGTTTGAAGGGCTTCCCTGCAAAATTTTGACAAACATTTCTTGTGGTAGTGGTCTGCCACATAACTATGCATGTCCTAAAGTTTTGCATGAATAAAACCCAAGTCATCCAAGCTAAAAGGAGAGTGTGGATCAGTCTATGAGGAAAAGAAGGAAAACAAGTGAAAAAACATAAAAATAAAACTTGTCATAAACAAAAATATGCTGTCCAAAGATAATCTGGATTTTATGAGATTCCCTCAAGAATCTAATAAAGCACAAATTGATCTTCTCTTGGGACAATACAAGCAAAGAGCAATCAAGAATGCACACGCCGTGCACCATCTCATGCTTGAACGGCACCAGACTTGCACTGTTTCTCTGAGCGTCAAACGTCTGGTAAAATCAAAAAAGCCTCCGATGAATTGAATGACATCGGCTCTGTTACTGAGACCAGACTGACGGACTGTTTCTCGCTAACTTGGTCAGACTGAGGTATTTTAAGCTTTTCCGTCATACTCGAACAATGATGGGCACTTTTCTCAAGGATACACCCGCTATTAAGATGCCTGATTGGAGATTTACATTAGATGACTTGCCGGCTCGCTATGCGCAGTGGTTCCTTTACCATACCTGCACCATTTAGTATCACTTACAGCTCTAATGGCACAATTACCCTTCACCACCAGTACTAATAGTGCTCTAAGAGAACCTTTTGACGTAGGGCTGATGTTACGACCCTCGTACATACCCCTTCAAACCTCCATCTCGCTCCTTCCCCAGCGTCTGCACTAACCCCCCCCTCCCCCCCAATTGCTGGATATCGATTAGGCACATGACCCTCTCTGCTACCCCCACTCACGAACACCAGCCCTCCTCCCACTTATCAGGGCTCCTTCCTTTGCCATGTTCTCTCCACCCACCCGAATCCCATGATAATCAAATAGCCCCAGACTGGCGCTTCACCGCGGCACCAATTAGCTGGTGAGCAGGTCTGGGGCCGGTGATAGTGGTGGTACCAGCAGAGGCGGCAGCTAGCACAGTAGTACCCGGGGAGGCTGTAAACATCCATTAGCGGTTAACCGTCCCTACTCATTTTTCCTTCCCAAAGCTCTCTCATTAGTGCAGTGAGCCCTGACAGGTAAACAGCACTAATGGGAATGGCCTATCAATAAACGCCTTGTGTGTTAACAGGACGTGCTAGCAAGGGGACCATAGATGCGGACCAACGGCGATGAAGGGAGGGAAATGGGGGCGAATCCTCAGATAAAAATAGCGCTGAGACCGTCGAGGTGGTAGGTTATTAGCGATAGATGTTTTATGGTAGGCTCTAATTGTCTTCCTGGGAAGCTCGGCTGAAGAGTTGGAGCGAACACACGGCTGCCGGAGAAAAAAAACACAACAACCAGCGAGGAAAAAAGTTGAAGCGATTTTAAACCGAGACACACGCTAATAAATATCATCTGTTGTCCTTTTAAAGTCACTTTGAAGTGACTGCGGTAATGCTAGCATCCCGGTGCCATGTGATAGCGAAGGGGGGTACTTCAAGGTGTGACCTCAGGTGTTTCCGATGCTGTGTTTACGTGTTTGTATTACGGGGTGCGGAGTGTGTGCTCTCCCTTTGTGTTGATGTTTATACTTTGTGTATTGCTGCTCACATGAAAGAGTGGAGGGGGGGGGGGGTAAACTGAAAAAAGGAAGATGGGGAGGGACTTAAGAAAAAGAAAGCAAGAAGAAGAGAGTAGAGAGAAAGATGGAGGGCTAGAAGGGGGGAGTGGGGGGGGCTTGGGAGGGACGAGAGAGAGAGATGTTATTTATGTTTGGAGCAGGTTCACTCTGAGTTCACCTTACCATGAGACGTCCCCGAGCGGTGACAACCGCACTGCCGCCCGTGTGCGTGTGCGTCGGCGAGCATGTGGGTGTGCGTGACCCCACGCGAGTCCATATATGCTCGTACGTCCGCGCTTCCTCCACATAAACATGCGAGCGCGCGCACGTGTGCGGCTGAACCGAGTGTCAACCAGTGAGCGGTAACGTCTTAGAGGTGGGGGGGGGGACGTGGCCGGCGATGGGAGCTCTGGTGTGCATGTGTCAGGGGCCCATTACAACGGCTGTGGAGCACTAAATCAGCAATGCCACTGCAGTGGATAAAGCAAATGATACACGGATTACATCCACACTCACTCTGCTGCCCGCGTTTATCCACAGACAGATAAAGGAAAAAAAAACAGCGCGTACATGCGTGTGCGTGTCCGTGGGTGTGCAGGAACTGCTTATTGGCCCCGGGTTGTATGTGTTTGTTCATTTTTTGTTGTGTGTGTGTGTGTGTGTACCCACATGTGTTCGGGTGCACGGTTTCTGGGCAACACGTCTTTACATTCAGAGAGTGTTGACACCGCTAACGGAGATAGAGACAGACGGATACACAGACAGAGAGAGGAACACATTTAGAGCGAGCGTTAACTGCCATCATCAAGCACGACCCTGTTGGAGCAGCGTCTGTAGCCCCGGGTTGTATGGACTCTAATCCACCGCCAGCCCGCTCCAATAAACAGCACCTTATCCGCGTCTTTCTGAGCTCACATTTACCACTTCAACTCCTGCCACAGGAAACCACTGGCACAGCACTAATTTTTATTTATATATAAAAGAGAAAAAAAAGCATTTTACAGCTTACCGGGGATGAAAACGGCTGTGTTCTCCGATAAAAGTACGGGGCCGACGGAGGAACTCTGAAAGCAAAAGTTGAATCAAGAGATTAAAGGGAATTGTAGAGAACAGTTACCACAACGTCGTCCCACAAAGTGTTAGTAATTCTGACTGGGTTTGTTTTATTTTATTCTTTTACACGCCGTCCAGGTCCAAGTGCAAACTTCCCGAGCTCCGGTTTACTCCTCCACCATCAGCCTCGCCCCCAGTCCTGCATTAGACCTCCTCTCGTCTAATTACACAGGCTGACCTCCCACAGGTCGCCTGAGTAAAGGCCCCCTAAAGATCAATATTCATTCTTTTAGATCTGTCATCCGCTTTTGACACTATCGACCACGTTCTGTGTCTGCTCTCCCCCTCTCTGTTCTTTATTCATCTATTTACCCCCCTCATAACCCCGATACCACTGCTTGAAACGGCCCTACGCTCACTTCTATAGGGGTACTTTTTCAATTTTAAAGAGTGTGTGATGGTATTTCTAATTTTAGGAGCTTGTTGATGTCAGAACACAAACGATAAATAGGAGTGTTCTCTCTCTTTCAAAAAGAGACTTCCAGAAAAGCACAGTTTCTGACTCTTACCTTTGAAGTCCTGTTGGAGCAAACGTGTGGTGCAGCATCACACCAGCAAACAAAGCAGCTCAGGAGACGCATGATACGAGGCACCACTGCCTGAAACCAGGAGAAAAAACACAGCGTCAGGATCATTCGGCAACTATAACCTGCACAATGTCTCATCAAATGAGAGTTCATGCGACCCCTCTCAAACTGCATCGTTTATGTGCAACTACATTAAGGGACGAAGAAAACAGCAATGCCCTTTTATATGAAGTCTGTCTACATCACCAGTAATAACCGCATCACATATTATGGACAATTAAAAGGAGGTTTATATTTCAGTTTGCATTCTTTCCCGATGATGACGATGAACTGATTGATCATGTAGAGTTTTGAAAGCCTCTCTTTTTCGCTTCTCTATCTTCAGTGTAAATCTTCAGGGTGAAACGGGGTGACGGTGTCCACGTCCAGCAACGTGAGCTAAATTCAGACACTCATCCATCCACCTGTAGTGCATCATTGACTTTCGCCGGGCCCACTGGCCTCATATTCTCCACAACAGTATTATTGTAGATAAGCACCACGTGGCTAATGAACAGAGAGAGGGCTCGTTGAAGGTCAGCCTCTTCATTTAGGGGCCCTCCAAAGAGCTGGCCCACTCTGCATGGCTAAACGCATCATCATAATAATGCCAAGGACCCACCGTTTTAAAACTCTTGCATCTTTTTTACCCCACCCACCCTCTCCACACACCCCCCCGTTTTAAAGAAAAAATGCCTGGCATATTTTCCTTTACGTCTCCGATATTCCCCCCTTCATCTGAATTATGTTGATTTTCCTGTTTCTTTCTGAAAGGCTTTTAAAGGTCTTGGCAATTATCCCTTTTCTGGATGTGCTTAGAGAAGGATGCTGTCCATCCGGCGGCTGCTGATGATAGGGAAACATGATTTAACACAATCAGAGATGCAAAGCGAGGCTGGATAAGGATGCTGATGTGACCGGGTGCCAAGGCCGGCCAAGGTCATGTTCATCTGCATGATTAAGGGAGATGAATTCTGCCCTGACCTCTGGATTATGCCAGGAGGAAGTACTTGAGTGTGTATGAGTGTTTCATTGGGTCACTGTGTGGCCAGTCCTGGATCTGATTTTTTTTTAAACAATTGGAAATATTATGAAAATTTGTGAATTTGTGATTTTCAGAAACAGCAACAAATTAGTTATGACAGCTCAAAACAACAACAACAACAACAAAACTCCTTCATTGAAGCTTAGTGGATGTTAGAGGGGTCTCTGTTTATGCTCTTTCTCTCCTTTCTTTCACCTCCCGGATAAAGGAAAGCAGATTGCGGTCTCCCTGCTCTCTACTGTCCCCTCCTGGATGCAGCGGGCAGCTGGTGTTCAGGCGGTGACACGTGCCCATCACGGCAGAGAAACTCATTTGTCAGGACGCTCCATCAAAATTGAAAGTGTACAGAATTGTGTTGCATCTTGTTAAACACTGGATTGGATGCGAGGAGCACCTTTCCCCGCTTTGTTCGAGGGTCTCACGAAAGAATATTTCAGCACGAGAAACCAGAGTTTATGTCTGCATTAACAGAAAAAGGGGAGAAAACGCGGTGTGCTGAACTTTTATTGTTTTTTGATTACCAAACTCAGAAGTGAGCTGTTTATTTTGTTCCTCACAGCGTGCTATTTTAATCTATCTGCTTTATTGTCCTTCAAATAATGAAATGTGAGTACCACACGGCGGATCTTTGCTGAAAGCATTCATTTAAAGGATAATTTTGTTTCTGCAATCAGCAGAGGGTGACAGTTCCCCCCTTTTAGCGTGGTACAGTACGGTATATTAAGGCACAGTATGCTGTTCTGGAAGGTATATATCGAATGAAGGTTGTTACTGTTCACCACTCTGGATCACTTCCCCTAAAAAATCCTGCCCGAGTCTGTGTTTCTTCCCAGTACCCACTCCTTGTTTCTGTAAGTGTCCGGGCCGGCTCCACAGCCAGCCCCAGTATGCCAGCTGGCTGGAGGGAATGGCCAGAAACAGAAGATTTACCCCCACTCCCCCGCCCAAACAGTCCCCCCCTATGAATACTAATGCAGCAATGCTGGATGAGGCCACAGTGGAGGAGAAGATAGGCGCGAGGAAAAGAAAGGATGGGGAAAGAAAGAGGAGGAAAGAGAAATATGAAGGGGTTAATAGACTTTTTTTTTAAACTTAACTTATAAGAGAGAACGATACAATAAACTTAATCTCAGTAAAGTATCAGATTCCTTTTCCTACTGGGAGTTTGACCGTTCTTACAATGCAACTAGCACACATGAGACCAGTGGCAGGAGAAAGTGGGAAAACAGGGAGTGGATGTGATGGGAGAGAAGTAGATGAGGAGGGAGAAACCTCTTCAGCAGAGGGCCAGGTGTCAATCATCTCCTCAGGTGGGCTTCAGAGACACGTACATGCATGTACCATGCACCGCCAATATCTGGGGAGATTAAAATACACTGGTGAAGAGGCAGAGAGGGAGAGAGAGAGGCAGAGAGAGGGTACGAGAGAGAGGGAGAGAGAGAGAGAGAGAGGGTAAGAGAGAGAGAGAGAGGGTGAGAGAGGGAATAGGAAAAAGTAGCAGAGCAAATGGGACAAAGGGGATGTGCAGGGAGATGGGGCCAGATGATGCAAAGGTCAGAAAAAGAATTCAAAGAGCGCAAAGTAGATTCAGTGAAAGTCATTACCTACCACAAATTACCTGGGCAACAAGCTTAAAATAAATAAATAAATCAGTTTACATCAACAACAGAGGAGAGTGGGAGAGACCGGGGAGATGCAGACGAAGAGCGGGGTGGAGAGGAAGAGAGGGAGAGAGGGAAGAGGGGGAGGAGGAGGAGGAAGGGGAAGGAGGAGGTGGAGGAGGAGGAGGAGGAGGAGAAGGACGGGAAGGAGGCGGAGAGGGGGGCAGTGGCAGGAGAAGGATGAAAAATCGATGGACAAACAAGTGAGAGGGCCCTCGCAAAAAGGAAGCCAAAGGGGGGAAAATTAAGCATTTAAAGAAATTCTGTTTTGGTGTGTGTGGAGGAGGATGAGAAAAGGAGCGGCGGGGAGAGAGGGGGGGTGGGGGGGTGGGGGAGGAGGTGGGAAGGCCGCGAGCACAAAAGCGCCTGAGGGCGGAGGGGTGCGAGTGTGGCAGAGACGGGAGGACCACAATGCCCTGCAGCTCGATAGGGTTGAGTGACCACATCAGGTCTCGAGGCAAGCGGCGAGACATGGGCAAAACCCAATGGCTTTAAGTCAAGAGGATTAAATTCAGGGTCTCTCTCTCTCTCTCTCTCTCTCTCTCTCTCTCTCTCTCTCTCTCTCTTCCTTTCTTCCACCCCCTTTTT
>JAUESF010000008.1:7468336-7480229 GCA_032274765.1 Malacoctenus tetranemus
CACACACACACACACACACACACACACACACACACACACACACACACACACACACACACACACACACACCTACACACACACACCTACACTCACACACACACGCACACAGAAACAACAAAAACACATCTTTTTTTCAATATTCACACATGTAAAACAGCGAGGCCTTTGCTCATAATAAAATCTTACAGGTTTCAACACTCTCACACATGAAAGCAAACAGGTACGCACACAGGCGTACATCGACTCCCCCTCACAGTGTCACGTCTGATTTCGTCCTGTCAAACAATACGAGAAAACGTGTGGTAGGCACCGACGGCAGCGGCACCCAAACACGAGGGGTAGAGCGAACCATTTGAATACAGATTCCTATTGTCCTTCTTATGTCAATAAAACTCAGCAGTGCTAAGGAACTAGCGTGGTCAGCAACATTATGGGGCTAATTAGCATTTTCTTCTTTCTTCTGCTGGTTGATCTATTTAAACAAGCCTGGGGGGGTCCGCTGTACTTACTGTAATTAAAGCAAAAAGAGCGACTCGTTGCTTGAGAGAAGGAGCACACAGAGGCTTCCACAGTAGGAAGACCTCAGAACCACACAGCTAAGTATCCCAAAGTGGTTTTTAAAGCAGGAATACAAGTCTGTACAAGAGGTAAATGTAGCAGGTGAGTGCTGTGGTTAGTGAGTTTCTTTCCACCCAGCGGGACTCAGATTTGTGCCTCAACGCGGCCACGCTCGTCCAAGGATCCCTGAATGATACTTATTGAACCCCCAGCCACTCCAGGAGCGAAGCAAAGTTGCTGAAGCTGCACGCCGGCTCGGCAAAAAAGAAAACTCCTCCTCGGCAGTGCATAAAGAATATCAAACGTGATAATGAACCGGGCTGCAATAAACATACAGCCCTTCCTCCGTTATTCTGTGGAGGTGAAATAAAAGATATAAAAAGAAAATGTTGGGGAGAGCTGCTCAGGAGAGAAACTGGTGATAGTTTTTATTGGCTTATATGAAATCTAACATAAACTCATATCCACTGATAATGCCGAGCCTCCTCTGGCTGCGGGCCACGTTAGCAGTATCGGTGATCAGTGAGGCATTAAAAGCGCGGCAATGACACCCGTGTAATGCAGCCATTCTGTTCAAGATTATGACACTTAGCATAGATTGGATAACTCTTATTAGGGCGTTCATTTAAGCTAACATGTGGCAAATTATAGGCTGTCACGACACGGATACCCCGGCTGTTTAGACAGGGGCTGACACAGAGGGGCTGCTGCTGCTGCTGCTGCTGGATGATGTGATTGATGCAACAATTTCTCTAATATGAAGTACCTCGACAAGGATGTTATCAACTTATGAGTGTATAATCATCTCTGAAAAGTGTTATTTTGGAATCAACTGACTTCAGTCTGCCTTTTTTTATTCTTTACGAATCATTAGATAATTTTGAACATGAGCACACCCAGTCATTAAAAGCTGAAACACACGAAAAATGCCTTCAAGAAATCATTTTCAAAAGGCGCTGCGATTACAACCTTCATTGTTGCCACTTTGTTCCTTGTCGGAGAAGGAAGAGCAGCTCTTTCAGTCTCCTAAACACATGCAGCTTATTTCTTTTGCACTTACAATAATGAAACATAAGCTTCAACTGTTTTGATCAAATCATGTAGAGATGTGATTGAATACAATGTGTATTTGAGCACAACTTAGAGTAAACACAGTTATCACTTAAAAACACATCACTGATTATAGAGGATCGTTTACATTTTCTTGACCATGACACAACATGTTCTGGCAGTTTTAAGGGGTTTGAAGCCCCTGTTGCATCTTTCCAAACAAGTTAACAAGTTCAGAAAAAAAACAAATAAGAGCAACTAAAATATAACTGGGCTCATATTGGTGAAAAACTGAAACTTCTCGTTTCCTAACTGACTATTTTCTACATATCGAGGAGAATAGACACAGCCAAGACACCTGTCAGCTGGCTTTAAAAGAGAAAAAGGTTTCAGATTGCTTCATCGACTTGAGCACGTCTCCTTTATCGCTACAAACAACCCGACGTGCGTTCAGATTTCACTGAAGTTCCCCTGATGTCTGAATGAAACGGCTCCTGTGCCACCTTGACATGTAACACTGCAGCAGTTGCACACGAGAGATGCAGCGTGTATGCATGGCTGGTTTCAGATGTAAACCATTCCAGTCGGTATGGCAGAGATGTAAACATTGTGTGTGCATGTTTTGCAGTGACATGTTTGTTAACACACACGTGTGCTTTGTTGTCTGTTTCCACACGCTTACGCGATGCACGATGTGTATAAGTGCATGCGAGTCGCTGTATACGCGTCTGCCTTGGGGAGCAGGCCCATCTTAAGTTGTGTGTGACAGCCAGCCATCCAGCCAGATCAAGACCTGTCAGCCCCAGCCACATCCCCTCCGCCCCCCCTCCTCCTCGTCCTACTCCTCCTCCTCCTCCTCTGCTGCTTCCTCCTTTTCCACCCTAGCATTTCTCAATCTCTATCCCATCCCTCCATCCGCATGCTGCAGCCTTAAACAAGCGCCAGCACTTATCAGCCAGAAAAATAATTGGGACGTATGCCGCCTGCAATACCGTGGTCCTCCTCCTCCGTCCATCCGGGTCGCTTCAGCAGTGTCAGCCCCCATTAGGAGGGGAGCGCCGGGTGCCAGAGCACTTCTCACCATGTATATGACTGACTTTCTCTATATGTGTCTTCTTCCCTTTTTCTTTTTTTTCTACCTCGGCTTAAATCGCTGCCCATCGACATCATCTTCATCCTGCCATGACCAGTTAGAGAGAGTAATCTGGACTGGAAATGGTCGGAAATTCACAAACAATAACGCAAAGTTGGTGTGTTCTTTTTTTTTTTCTCCAAGTCTCGACTGCAGAAAAAACTCCAGATGAAAAGAAAAATGCATCCTCCTCTGAGGGAGGGGAGAGGCAACAGGGAGGGGGGGGTGGCGGGGGGAGGGGGGGGCGCCGGGCGAAGTGGACAACAGTGTGGGTGCTCGCCGCAGCATCAGTACGTTGTCACTGTCATGTCACAAGGCCGTCTGAGCGTCTCGTGTGGTCGAGCCGGCTGGCAAGCAGGGAGACAGAGCGATAGATCCAAGGGGGCCAGCGGGAGTTGATGTTGATGTTGCGCCGCTGTTGTAGTGGATATGTCGTGGCATGTGTGTGTTGTGTGTTTGTGTGCCCCCGCGTGTGTGTCTCTACACTGAGGAGCCATGACAGGGACAGTGGTTCGGCTGTCATTTCGGGTGCTGCGATGCGATTGGCCGGGGCTGACAGGTCAGGGGGGGTTCATGTCCAACAGAGCAGCGTGCAGGCGCCTCTCTGTGTCTCTTTGTGCAGGAGGAGACGCGAGGGTATTACCTCCCAAACGTCAAAACCACTGAGCTGTGGCGCCCTACCTCTCGGCGTCGAGGCCCGACATGCTCTGACCTCAGCCAGCCCTCTGGTATTTGTGTGTAATAACCTTTTATTGATACACAGGGGAGAGTGGCCTAATGTGAAAAAACAGCTCCTATGCACTGAAATCAAGTCTATTTACCTATGAAACCCAGGGGTAACTGCCTGCATATGACCACCTCGCGCTACACAAAAGGCCTCGAGGCGGACTGAACTGTATTGGCTCCCTATTTATACTTTTTACTGCACTCCTACTCAGTGGTGTCCTATAGGACCTTTAGATGGTCATCCGGTGTGTCACAATGAACCCTATACAGTTGACTCTTGCATAAGTGAGGGCAGTTACAACACCTCTGACCCATTTTCTGAATACATTACACACCTAACTACTACTCCCACGTACGTGTCCCCCAACGCCGGGATACCATTTTGCCCTTGAGCCACTCCACAGCCTAAGCTTTCCCGGTGCAAGTCCAAGCGGCCACAACTGCCTCCCGCAATGCACGAGGTGACATTGAGAGGCCCCCGAGTCTCTGCGGATTTGGGGTATCCATCCAGCTGCCCGCGCACAAATAAATAATGCAATGGCCGGCTAATGCAGTGGGCCCTGACGCAGTGGCTGACGTTGCCTGCAGCTACCTTTGGGCAGGAAAATAATTACCATGCAAAAGAAGGGGGGAAAAAGGCCCCCATACATAGTGTAATGGGCTAAAATGGGGTGATACAATGCAGCTGCCCTCCACACTTCGATGCTTCTTTCTCTCTCTCTCTCTCGCTCTTTCCTTCTGCTCCTTTTCTCTTCACCATCCCGTCTCCCTCTCCTCTCCTCTCCTCTCCTCCTCTCTCGTTCCTCTCTTATAAACAGCAGCCGCTGCCCAGCCAACCAGTGCAGTCCACTCCTCACAGGACCACGGAGAGATGAGACGCTGTGAGTGGTGCCAGCCTCATACTCATGGATGTGGGGGTCCCCGCTGACACGAGCGTTTTAATGGATATTAGTCACAAAACTTACATAACCAACGGACAATAACAGAGATATTTTGACATTGGTTTTACGATTCATTTCTAAGCATGCACATTCTATTATTTTTGAGTTGCCTATGTATCGAAAAATCTCTCCGTACTGATATTGAATCTTATTTCTTCTAACTGAAAGTTACGCTTTAAAATATAAGGCTCTATATTTTATCCATCCGAGCCCGAGCAGTGTGTGGTTTTCCAATTAGGCTTTGGCATTGACATTGGCCTCAGTTTAGAGTGGAGCAAACAGACGGGTCGGTATGTTGACTAATCCAGTGCAGGCACAGACATGCTGATCATAAATAGAGGGCTGATCAATGCTCGGCTGTTTACACAGGCCTAACAGTGTTGACTGAGACACCTTTAAACATGCCCCCTCCTCCCCGGCGCTCTCGTCTCGCAGCGCAGGTATAGAACCTGAAACAATAACGTCATTTATCTCTCGCTACCGAAAAACAGACAAAAAAACGTTTTGTACGGCGGTGTTGTCAAATTTTTACCACCAGTAAAATATCGGACCTCACACCTGTTACAACCTCTTGAACTCTTATTCTATCTCTTTCTCTGGTACTTAAAATTACATGTGGTAAAAATCTGACCCTATGGAGCACTGATGCAAGCGGGGCAGTCCTGTGGTAAGCACACAAGCTGACAGTAGAGAGATTTTTGGTTTGATCAAAGTTTTTAGTGTCTTTCTGTTTGGAGTTTGCATGTTTGTTCGGCTTTCAGTCCAAAAACAAATGTGCTTGTTTAATAAGCGATCACAGACGGCCTTCAAGTGTGTGAATGTGTGTGTTTTGGAGTGCGCCTCTCTGTGTTCGGTCCAGTCTGAGGCGAACCCTGCGTTGCCCCTTATTGTAAGGTGTGATTGGCACAAAGTTCCCTCCTCTCTAAGGTGGGTACAGCACTCAGCGCATGGAGCTGCTGCACTTTCTCTCTCAAAAACATCCAATTGTTAGTTGCTACAAAGTAGCAGGAGCCACAAAACCCTCTGAATAAACTTGCATAGTTCTGCACATAAATGTTCATTTGGAAGTTCAAAGCGGCCGGGATGTCCTCCACGCTCTTCGTTCAAGGGCAAAATACCGTGAAGGGCTAAGCCTGCCAATGATCTACTGCAGCTCTTGACCCCCCATCATTTGAGCCCCCACTTTCTGATGAATACGGTAGGATGGGGGGTAAAATGCCATGGAGACGGCCGGGCATCCTGGGATCGGGGCATGCCGCCTGCCACCAGGTCCCCTTCACTCTGGGGGCCTGTCAGTCAAAGCCCCAAAAACTTCCCTTTGAAGCTCTGTCAACCCTCTGGAGTGTCTCGCTGCCCCAAGCTCAGCGCCCCCCCCCCCCCCCCAACTCGTCCCGGCTCCGCACCTCCATCCTCATCCTCCCATGTGCTCTGCTCCCCTCTGTCGCTCCCTCCCCTTCCCCTCGTGACCCACACTCGAAATCCGCTGCCCGCCGTCCCCAAAAGTTATCCCCTTATCCCCCCTTATCTCTGTCTCAAGCTACGCGATCCAAAAATTGAACTCGGGGAAAAAAAAGAGTGGCCCAGAAAGAGCTTAGTTTCACTTTTGCAAACCAAATAAGGTTTAAAATGGTGAGGCGTCATGAGAGAGTAACGCTTAAGCCCTGAGACAGACACGCAGGGTGATTCCCTACGGCTCACTTGGTTCAGGCGTGAGTGACACTTACAGCTCTGCCGTATTTTCCTCCTTCCAAAAAAAAGAGGGGAGAAAAAGGAAAAAAAAAAAAAAGAAGTGAAGAAAAATGAAGCTGCACCCGAAAAAATTCTGGCACATTTTTGGTTGATAAGCGCTGATGAAGACACAACGTTCACGCGGATCAGGTGCCAGGAACAAAGCAGCTGTGGGTAGGATCAATTAGGACAGTGTTGGTTTTATGAATCCGTCTCACCTCCAGAAAAAAACCCAGAAGATGAATTTGACTTATCAGCAGCTCTGCTTACAGTAGATGCATTACGCCACGGTGCGAGAGGGATGTGCTAAGTGCTGATGTTTAAGAAATCGCTTTGAAGGCACATGTATCATCGCGTGCGGCTCTGGTGGCGGAGCATTAGACTTGCTGATGGCTTGTTTAGGAAGTGATGAAATGGGTATTAGATTTGTTGTGACTCAAACAGCTGTGTTCACACCTCACACTGGCTTGTTAGTGTTGCCAGTGGATTTCAGATAACCGCTCATTGGGTTCCTGGTTACTGACTGAAAGCACATAATGTGGGTTAAGCTGCAAATAAAGGATGCGTGCCAGTGTATTTGAATAACGCCAGTTCAATGGGAAAACAATTGAATTCTGATTCTGAGCAAACACGTCCGAATTGCTGATAAATAGGAAGCAATGCAGTTTTGTTTCAAGTCGGATTAAACAGAGTGAACACAGATTTCTGAGGACATGTTTGGGCTTCTGTAGGGGCGAGATTTCAATTGTGGTTCAAATTTTCAAGTGTAAGTGGATTTTTACTCTTCGATTTTTACAAAAATACCACAGAAACTTGAAACTTTAAAAATGAGGTTTCTGTATCTCAAAGAGAGAAACACATCACTAAAGTAATAATGGAGTCAACGACGTTGTACTTGAAGTAACTAATACCCAAAAGCTGTTTTAGAAAGTAATTTTTCCATCAGCGTGAATAGAACAGTGATAAATGCAGGACGCATGCATTTTAATAAATACCCTCAAATTTATTTGTGGTTTTCAGTATTGAAATTGCTGTAATATTTCCTTTTTTCCCATTAACTGTGCTTTTCATAGGGCGACAACAATACATGAGTCACTACCTTTTGTGAGGTGAAAGCTTCATACAAATACATCCATGATATTTTAGTGCCGCTTCGGATTGTGTGTGCTGAAATAATTTGGGTCCATCTGAGGAAGTGTCTTACAGTAAAGCGCGTCACGCCGTCAGAGGAATTAATTGAAAGCGGAGGCGACCGATAGCTGAAGCCTGCGGCTGCTGAATATGAAGTCTGAGGCTTAAAGAAAAGTCAGGAGGGACAAAGATAAAGGTGCAAGGCGGCGCCGTCACCTCTCCGACAAGCCTTGAGCCTTGTTCACTCAGGCAAGCCACAATTGAGGCATTATTCTCTATTACCACAACAAACCAAGACTGACCAATTAACCAGCACTTGCCACTAATTAGCTGGGTTTTAATTAACACCCCCAGCATGACCACTGGCATCACCGCGTTCCTGGAAACGCTGCACTACATCAAATGTGCCCGAGAGTGTCTGACTCATTCTCATATCGACTTCTGATGCAACTTTGGAACCTCGAGTGTTGCTCCCAATGATGTCACCTGCATTGCTAATCAGCCCGGGGGTCCGAGATTGGACATTAGGAAAATGACAAACATCAATCAACCAACAGGCTCGGCGAGAGGTGGCCAGCCACGAGACACGCGGTGGGGGGGGACAGAGAACGGATTCGACCCCGGGTGTCCATTTGACTGCACGGTGTCTCCCTGCTCTCTCTTTTCGCCCTGCCATGGCGCAGAGGTGTCGCCACCCCATCGCCGACACGTGGCACGCGGGCCAGCTCATGGCCACGGGGTCTGCTCCTTTGAATAACGGCAGGTTAAGACATAATCATCCTCGGCGAGGAGAAGATTCACTTTGACCCCGTCACCTCCCTCTCCTCATTCACAAACCCTGGGAGAGATGAAGGTGGAGACAGAGACAAAGGGAGAGAAAAGACGAGGAGAGAGAGAGAGAAAAAAAAAGGAGGAGAGAGGGAGTGATAAAGCAAATTACAGTGTGAACCCAGAGGCCAAAAAGAGACAGAGGGAGCGATTGAGGGTGAGGATAGTTAGTCCTTGCCTTTGATGCTTAACTCTCGTCGACAGTGCAAAGACTGAGAATCATAGAGATGTGTGGTGAAAAAAATCTCTCTGTGGGTTGCCGCGCTGCAAGCCCAAGGCTGCACAATCATTCTCACATGTTAATGGGCTGCCATTTGGCTCCTAAATCAACTGAGGGGCAGGAAACTGAAGTGAGCAAAGCGTAAGACAAATATCTGCATCATTATAGGAAGCCAGTGGAGTTAAAATATGAAAACATTAGAAAAAAAAAAGAAGAAGAAGAAGGAGAAGTCATCCATAAAACTTTTCTGGAATAAATTGACACTTCACCAGACGAGATGGTACATCTAACCACATGTAGTAGCGTGTTAAGCAAAAAAAAAAAAAAAACACATGCATGCTCATAATACGTGGCATAAAGGGGTACACAGTGGGGAGTGCCACCGCAATTGATGAAGAAAATTCTTCTCATGTACCCGTCCCAGTTTTAGACTTCAAATCTCTCTCGCTCTCCGTCTCTCCCCCGCTCTCTCTCATGCCCTCTCTCATTCTTCCTCTGCCTCTCTGGTCCACTAACCCAGTTTAAAAGCAAGCTGCCAGACACCTCCTCCTGCAGTTTGTCTGGGACAGGAGACAGCCCTTAGTGAGACCGGAGCTTCTAATGAATACACTGACCATGTGTGTGTGTGTGTGTATGTGTGTATGTGTGGGAGAGTTTATGAGTGTGCATCGGTGTAAAACTCCCGACTACTGTGCTCAAATTGAGACTTCAGTTTACACACACTTCTCGCTGTCTCTATATCTCTGTGCAGCAAAATCCCCCCCGATCAAAACATAAAGAGTAAACATTCGACACGGTAACTCAAATCAATCTGTGCCGACTGGCCCCCGGACTCACACCGTGGACTACTTAAGACTCCCGAACAACACTAATGGGTTTCTGCACTCGCAGGCGACGCCACATTTGTAGATGATGCAAACATAATTGCTCGATTTGCAAATCGCAAACGTGGGATTAGGATTCCGAGGGTCCGACGGGCAGAGCCGCTCCAAGTCCTCGCCATTCACGGGGAGTAGTAGGTGCATCACTCATGAATATACGCCAGCCAGAGCAGCATTTGGGATTCCACAGACTTGACTTGGCATTTTATCTTTTAATTGTCTGCGAGCAGGAGGTCAATCAACCCGAAACACTTCAGCCCGCTGCTGTGAAATTACGGCAGGTAGATACATGATAGAAACGCAACAGATAGAGTGAGAGAATATGCGCGCGTGTGTGGTTAGCCACTGATACAGGATGATTTCTATGTTAATTGATTCTTATCCCCTTAATAATTTTTTTCTCTTCTTTGCTTCCCCTCCTCCTCCTTCGCCCTGCTTCGCTCTGGCTTCATCAGCAGTCTGTCAATAGGTTTCGCGGCCGCGCTCGATCCTTTATTGCCCAAGAAACACCTCAATCAAATCCTAATCAGTCACTCATACCACCCATCAGCAGCCAGCTCAGGCCGAGCTCCACACAAACACAGAGAGACAGAGACACACACAGGTACAGATGAAGAATGGAGAACGTAAATGCACACACAAATACTCTGTTGTTATGACTAAAATCCCACCAGCTGGTCCATAAATCTGGTGGTCAGTTACTCGTTAGTCCAAATTATAGTTTTAAAAAAACCAAAACGTTATTTCCAGCTGACAAAAAGGAAAAGACTAAGAAGGAAAAATCTAAATTCTTGTTTCCAAAAAAGTTTGTTTTGTTTTTGTTTGTATGACAATGTATGCGTTGACAGTCTCTGGTCCAAGGATTCTCCTGACAGGGATCAAAAAGTTCAATTCTGTCCAAAGCAAACGTTACAACTTTAAAACATTCTGTGCAGAGGGAGGATCAAACAATACGCTTTAGTTTTGAATGCAGGTTTAGTAGATTTGAAACGACTCCAGGAAGTTGACCACTTGTGAAACACCCTCCGATGAAGATTTCCTGAGCACTTATGGAACAAAGAATTACTGTGACGACACTTCAGACGATCTGTTGATTATAATAAGAATAAACCAACGGGTTAATTGTTTGTTTCAGGGTATTTGTCAAGATTTTCTTGAAACCCCACCAAACATACGCGTTACACTGAGAGCAATGTTGAGCAAACCATCATAAAATTCAACACTTTAAGCAATAAAAAGTTGTCAGTTTCATTCATGATTGATACGTGTGGATAAATAGATTAAAATTGGCTATTTTAAATTACAAACTACCGTTGTGTTAGAAATAACTGAGTGGTTTCCTCTTGCAAACGAGCACTTAGGACAGCTTCAACTCTTTCTTGAAGCACATGATAAGGTATCATGGTTTTCATCATGATCATGTTTTATTCAGAAACTCTTTTTTAATCTTCCTCAATGCAACAGGATCCATTTTGTATAATTCAAAAGGTCAATCAATACTTTATTTCCACTCTGGAGGGTTTAAAAAATGTACACACTCAGACACACACACTGAGACACACACACACACACACACACACACAGACACACGCAGACACAGCGATCGTGTAGATCAGCGAGTAGCAGACCTCGTCGGTACGTATGTTCCTCTGCATACAGTTTGTCTTTCATGTGTTCTCATCTCGGACAAATCCAAAGAAAAAAAGAGAGTTCACGGCACGCTGTGATCTTTTATGCAATGTGTATATCTCAGTCAGCATGAGTGCGAATGAAATGTGGTGATGATACCTTTGGAGGAGAGGCACACGTTTGGTCAACATCCATTATGAATTATTTTTGCAGATTCAACCTAATTCTTCCTGTTTCCCCTTTTTTTCTTTTTTACATCATAAAAACACCTCGCAGACATAAAGGTGGTCACCCCCGCCTCTGTAGTCCCCCCCCCCCTCCCTTTCTCCCTCCCTCCCTCCCTCCCTCTCTCCCTCCCTCCATCTATCAGATGTAGAGCCTCCCCTCGCATGCAGCCCCACCCATGTCCGGCTCACATCCCCCGGCCAGCATCCACCAGCCCTGTTTTGTCATCATTAAACCTTCCCTGCTTGGCCTGCTTTCCTTAATATATGTCACCTGCATGGGGTTTGCCGGCGCCGCCGGCAGCCGAGGGGTTAACTCTATTTTGTCCGGGACCTCATGCCTGTGTGTGAATATGCGAGTGTGTGATTGCGCGAGTGCACCAGCTCGCTTTGTGTACATGTCCACATAGGCATGTGTTCCTGTCCGTGCGTCGCCTGTTTGTTCACTTGTGTGTGTGTGTGTGTCCACGCAGGACTGTGGTCTGCTGTGTGTGTGTGTGTGTGTATGTAAAGGAGAAATTTGCCTGTCCTTGCCTAAGTGAATGGCTAGGATTAAGCTGACAGCCCACCTTAGTGATGGCGAAATAATTGGTTGTTCAGCTCTGTCCTTGTCAGAGCGCTGACAGTTCTGCAGATGTCCTGTGCGGTTCTCCAAAGGTTAGGCTCAGCTGGGGCCGCCATTCATTAATCATTCCGCTCTGACAGTGCACCGAGCAGCCTGCAGCTGCCACCCCGTCCCCCTCAATTTCTGTCACCGCCTTGCACCACCACCACCAATACCACCCCCCCCCCCCACCCCCCCCCCTCCCAACCATACCCCCCCCCCCACCCCTTTCTAGGTCTCC
>JAUESF010000008.1:7551208-7562992 GCA_032274765.1 Malacoctenus tetranemus
TGTGTGTGTGTGTGTGTGTGTGTGTGTGTGTGTGTGTGTGTGTGTGTGTGTGTGTGTGTGTGTGTGTGTTTGAGCAGCACTCCTGCGGCAGCAGCTAAGGCGCTGTAGCGGCGCTAGGTGTTATCACTCATTCTGATTCCGTATTACAGCATGACGGATGGGCCCCCGCGGGCCGGCGAGCGTCGCCACACGCTTATTACCGCAGCTCTTAAGTGGGAGTTGATTTAGCTTAAATAGGTTGTTTCATAAGGAGAAGACACCGCCGCTGTCACCACCGCTCTGCTCCTCGCTACAGCAAGCCACCACTCTAATTGAATAATGCCTTCTCTACATACCTATTAGGGTGCTTAGGTACAGAGTGTGCCCCAATAATTGCTTATACAACCTGGCTAATTTGGCCTTCACCCCGCGCGTGCACAGGCAACCCCTTCCTCTCGCCTACGTGTAATATTCATGTTTCTAATATAATCCGCGGCGAGTGTGTGTGTGTTCTGTGGTGGTTCATATTTATTTTACAGTATTTGGTTGTTCGAGGAAGTTGCTTTTTGCTGCAGCATGTTAGCGAGATCAAAACAAATAGTCCCACATTTGAACCATAAATTCAGGATTTCATAGCGCGCACGCAATTTGATATTCCTTTCACCTGAATCCAATGGAATCACCGGATTCCGACTGCTATAAAAGTGCAAATAGACCGACACTATAAAGGATTAGTGTTTCATTAGCATATCACACGGAGATATTGGAGCCTTCGTGTTCCAATAATACGAGTGCCACGGTGTTTAAGCGTGGAGGTGGTTACGATGGGAGGAGGCCCGGGATAAAGGCGCTTCGATTAACGGAGCGCTGATCCATTCCCCTGTCTCCGTTGGCTTTAAGAGATTATTGCTGATGCAACAGTGCGATGGCATGTGAATTGTGCGCCACTGTGGGGTGGAACCTGTGCCAAGTCTCTGTAAGTGAACAAGGCTCCGTGGATTCCTGCCAGCAGCAGCACACTCCCGGGGACGCTGAAGTTGGCCGTCAATCATTAAGCCGCACATGGAAATGCACCTTATTCTCCCACCCCTCCCCCCTCCAACACCCCCTCCCCCCCCTTCCTACCACACTCTGTTTGTCAGACAGACCCACGGATATTTGTACACACGCAAACAAACACATCCAAGGCCGGATCGCAAAGTGACTGGGAGGAAGAAAAAAAAAAATAGGCGAGCACTTTGAGGGGAAAGTTTGATCCCCATCAGGATGCTTTGATTAATCCACAGCAGCCGCACTCGACTCAGCCGTGATTTTTAAACCCACACGAACAGCATGGGAATTTTTTTTCGCCAGCTATAACTCGCCTTTGGGTGAGAAAGCATCAGGTTAGAATATAATTTGACTCGCTGGACAGAATTCAAAGTATATGGAGCTGGAACCTGCCAGGTCTGATCTAAGAGCAGCGAAATCCCTCTCTAGAAAGTGATTTCATCGCATTCACATCATATTGGAATTAAAAATGTGATGCACCGACTGTAGCTGCGACTTGTCTTTTTTTTAATAACTCATTCTGGTGAAAACGGCGATGTTGTCAACCAAATCTTTAGTTTACATCAAGCTTTTTCACCTTGTTCACACGTAATAAAAGTGCACGATTGCCGTTGAAAAAAATGGCACGTGACTTTTGTGAATGACTTGTTTTTTAACTGATGTCACGCAATGTCCGATCAGTCATCTAGAGTTTGTTGATGTCAGGTTTTCATCTTGATTCAGGTCACGTAAAGCCAAGAGTGAGAAGGTCTAAAAAAAGGAGGAAACATCATCTGGTAGAAACACCTGAGAACCAATCTGAGTAGGTGCGACTGTCCCTTGCGTGCGTCCTACATCCACACAGTTGCACGGCGTGTTGTTGTGCTCCAGTCGAGCCAGTTTAGGGAAACATTAACACCGAGCGCGCCGCATCCGTCGCTCTCTCCCGCCTTCAAAGGGGGGCCGAGCTGCAGCGGCGGCGGCGTGCAGTCACAGGCTGCGAGCACAGCTGCAGCTCGTCTGCCTGCCGGTGGGTACAGTAGGTGTGCTGCGACTCCTCTGCGCCGCGCCGCTCCTGTTATCATTAGCCAAGAATGCATCGTTGAGCCACGTGGGATCTGAACCCGCGGTGCTTTATCCACTGATAGGCCACAGGAAGGAGGTGGCACGAATATAAAGAGAGTCAGACGGCTCGGCCAAATCACGACATGCAGGCGCAGATTACTGCATGCAGTCGCTTTTCAATTGGCAAACAATGAGCAGCATTCATAAGTGTCACTAAGTACTGATGTTTCAGTTCATGAAATAAGATGCACGACATCATCGTTGCCACTTTGTTGTCATAATCACAAACACACAAACCAGGAAAACACTGCGAGCACCGGCACGCACAGTCCCCAAAAATTACATTCAACAAGCACGTGCGTTCGTACAGCCGCAGTTTCACTCGGCGTGGTGTGTACACACATGCCGACACGTGCACACACAAGCCTTTGGGTGCAGTGGTGTGCCACCCCACCCTCTCCCCCCCTCCCCCCGCTGCGCTCCCTCACCGTGCGTGCTTGCTGTGCCCTCTGGTTGGCGGTGATTGATGACGGCCATGGCGAGGCAGATCATTTGGGTGGCCCCGTCTACACAGGACGTAAATCAAATCAGCTTTGCTAATGATTCTCAGACGCTCATCTGGCAGCGGCGACCAGAAGCCCATCACATCGCCAAACGGGTGGGGGGGGGGACAAAAGACACATCAATAAGTCCCGGAAACATTTTATTTGACTGTTGGCTGCAGCGATTGATGTCCGACTCCCCAAAGATTTCAGGGCTGAACGGGAGGGCTGAACGGGAGGGCTGAACGGGAGGGCCCGCCGACACCGTTCGAGAAAATCGAAGTGTCATCAGTTGTGCTGTACTCCGGTTGTGTGGGCATATGTGAGGAGAGAAGGTATATGCGTCGATTTACATATGATGCAAGGTGATGTAATGTCGCTGAATCGGAAGAACGGCTTGTTTGGAAAATATGAAATCGGCGCTCCCAGGATGACGACGCGATCAAACAGGTACGGCTGATGAAGAGAGGAGAAGCAGCAGCCTCCGGACCATTTTTCCGACATTTCTCTCTCTCTCTCTCCCTCCCTCTCGCTCTCTCTCTCTCTCGCTCTGCTCTGAGGATCCTGTCCTGTTGCTGGCTGTGATGTGATGGATAACCGCGGCAGGCGCGAGGACCTCGGCCCCCTTCAGGCCTCCGGGGGTGACCCATTACAACTTTTCATTAAAACGTCTGTTGGATGCACCGCCTTGATTTGTCCATAATTTATGATGCCATTACAAGCTAATTAGTGCCAGGATCCCTCTGCCCGGCGCAGCATGCCAGGCCCTTGGCAGTTAGGAGAGGGCACAAACTGCTGGCATCGGCTGCACGAGCATTAGCAAAGGCTACGCTCAACAGTGAGGCCTTTGTTTTCCTTTTCAACCGTGGTCATCATGCTTTGTAAATACAAACACAAAGCCACAAAGGACATTTGCATCCTTGGACGTCTTTCAATTAGCAATGCTGCAAGCCCGATCTTCAAAACCAAAAGTTAATAGATTATCTCAACGTAGTCCAAAACAAACCATCGACTTCCTTCGACTCGACCGCTCGGCTCCTTTTAAGTCTCCGGCGAACAGTTCGCAAACAAAAAGACATTCAACAGCGACAAAGTTGCGTGTTTCCGTCGAGAAACAGATAAAGTCATTAACAAGTTGGAGGAAAACGTCCCTTCTTGACAAGAGCGTTTCCAAGACATGTTTCCTCTGCACAGGTGCGAGACACTCGGGAGCAGCACGCAACACAATTCCTGCAGCAGCAAACTTGATAAAGCTCCTTGTAAAAAAAAAAGACGACTCTGTTCACAGAAGACCAAACAAGATTTAAGAATTGAATTAATGTTTAGCAGAAAAAGGGAAAAAAAAGACGACTGCAAATGTTATGCAAAAGCAGTGGTTCGACGTGGACACAAGTGCACTTGAATACACTTCGTCCAAACTGACTTTAAATGTGAAATCTTCCGTCTTTGCAGTTATTTGACCTCTGGGAAACGTCTCGTAAACTTCAAAATGCAGATCATCTGCATACAGAGCAAATGTTTAACAGCAGCCGAGCAGAGCAGAGAGTGACTGTCCTCAGCAGCTTGTCTATAAGACGGGAGGAGGAGGCGGCGGAGGTGGTGGTGATGGGGTGTGGTGGTGGTGGTGGTGGTGGTAGGGGAGGGAGGAGGGGGTGGGGGGGTTTCATCAAAGCCAGTGCACCCATGCATGAAAGTCAATCCACTGCTTGTGTGTGTTTTATTTATTCATTAGTGACACGCGGCTTGAAAAGGAAGAAGAAAAAAGACAAGAAAGTTCCATTCAAATAAGCATGGCATCCCTGGAGCAGGATTGTAAGAGAGAAAGAAAGAAGGGGGAGTAGAAAAAGTGTGCGTGCATGTATGTGTGTGTGTGTGTGTGTGTGTGTGTGTCTTTGTCTGTGTGTGTGTCTGTGTGTAAAAAAAAAACAGGGTGCTGGAGGAGAGGGAGATGAGGGAAGAGTGGGATGACTTCTTTTAATTTGGGGAACCCCTCGAGGGAAATCGAGCCCGTGAACACGCAATTACGACAGTCATCAGTGAAGCGCGCACGTGAGGAAGTGGGACGTTGAGCGTAAAAAGAAAATATCAGGATGGAGAAGGAGGAAATGATTTGAAGTATTATTATCTCAAGTCTGAGCCCGCCCCGCCCCCACCGGTAATCACTCAAACACGCACATGCACACGCACACGCACACACACACACACACACACACACACACGTCGCCATGCGCCTCGTCTCAGAAGTGATAAATGTAACTAATACACAGGTAATCTATTACAATGAATTGGCTCTTTTGAGAGTGGGGGGAGGAGCAAGACCATCATCATTGGCCAATTATCATCTTATTAGGGGTGTTAAGTGGCCTCATATTAGGGTCAGCGCCCCTCATTTCGAGGGAGAAAATAATTGTTAACCTCTGTAATAGTGATATACACAGAATCTAGTTAGCGCCACGCACGGGGATCGAGCGCACGCGGATTTCATCAGGGCACCGGCCGGAAGCTCCAGTGACTTTTTGGAAGATTTTACTTCTTCTTTTGTGGCTGTGGACTTCAAGTTTAAACACGATTCAAGATACTTTCTTTTGATCTCACTGCAAAGGACGCATCATTTTTGATGCCATCTTTATTAGGCATCAATACTTTTTGAGCAAAAACAGCAGCTTTTTTTATCATGTCTGTCTTTAAAACACACCGGGAGCAGAGTGAAGATGATCCCACCATCAATCCATTTGCCAAGTTATGAGCAGCAATCGAGCAGATTAACCCCCCCTAATCTAAACCCAGCTGGTGTGAAAGGAACCTTGTAATATCAGAGTGTTAGTTGGTTATGGTGCAAACTACATTAAAAGATAATGTCATTAACTTTTATTGCCGGCTGGAACCATATCGATTACCCTTCTCCCTGTTTAAACTTGTAGATATCAAGAGAGCATTTTCTGACAAAGTTGGAAAGTGTTCTCTTGTCATGCGAGTTAAATTGCAAGTTTGGTTCTTTTAACAGTCTCTATTGGCAATTTAATACATTTTATTACAATGTTAATTCATTATTCACTGGCAAACCAATGATTAAAGTGTGCCATACTTGGCCAGCCAATTAGCCATTAGCCAAATCAATGGAAAAACAAGTGTTCTAAACCAGTCAAATTCTTAACGCTGTTTAAAAATCGTCCATTTACCAACTGCAAATTTCAAAAGAAAACACGTCAAGTTTTCATGTCTGTTATTTTTTGCTGATCGCTGCACAAAAGTATTGATGTCAGTTATGTAGACAAGATGCAACAACTTAGGAGAAGTCGCTGTGATGAAGAGGAACCGCACTTCACAAAGTGGCCATCAGACGAAACTCTTGATTCCCCACCGGGGGAAAGTTGCACCCCGAGACTCTCTGAGGAGATCCAAGCAGTCAATAACAAATTGGATCAGACGAACTTTCTGAATTGGGGATTGGCAATTGCTAAACGTGTGACAGCAGCAAAATTCTCATTAGCTGTGACGCCTCTAAAGCAATCGCATCTTTGACACTGGCAGCAGGTGCGATAAACTGATAGGAGGCCCGAGATCCGGCACCATCTTTAAAAGTTTATTCCTTTTTCAAAACGGGGTATGTGATAAAAATGGTAAAATCCTCTCCGAGTACATATGCAGCGCGGCGCCGGCCCTCCGCAGCCCACAGGCAGAGGCGAGAGACTCGGGGAAAGTGTGTTTTCCAATAACTTTTTCTTTTGAGTCAGGTAAAACCAAATCCATTTAGCTTGTAGATAACAGTCAATCTTATATGAATGACTCTCCTAAGTCAACCTGGGGTATATGAATTTAGGAAATCGCTATTTGCAAATAACTTTCAATTTTCTGGCGGGCTTAAATCAAGTTTTTCAGGAAATTCTCTTTGTGGTATATTGCATCTGGCTGAGTGGCCTTTATTGTGCCGGCTCTCAGGTGGGCTTTTATATGGGAAGGCTGGACCCCGGGGTCCTGTGTCGCCTCTGGCTTATATTGAGACAGACACCAGAGTGACGATCTTTCCCAATAGCCTGACTCTCTCATTCAGCGAATCCTCTAAGTGAGTTACCTGTCTAGCAGGGTGGCTTAGATAGAATGAAACACTCACTTGTCACTTTTATTAACCCTCTTATACCCCCCTCGAAACCCCCCCACCACCACCACCACCACCACCACTACCACCACCAAACCCCACAACCATAGACTATCACTCAAACCCTCTCTTTTCCCACCCAACAGAATCCCGGTCTTTTTCTTTTCTCCCCTACATTAACCCGCAATCCTCCCTATCACGCGCCCTGAAGCCAAAATCATCTCCATTTTGCATAATGCTCCATTTAAACTGATAGCAGTGACATGGGCAGAGTGAGATAGAGGGAAAAACGGGAGGGGGGGGCGGCATGGGGCTTTGTCCTCACCCTCTCTGGGTCTCTCGCTGTCTCTGCGGCTGGCTGTGACCCCCAGTGGCAGCTATCATCCACAAGGTCGCATTTGGTCCCCCGTCCCATGAGCAGGACACAACCCCTTCCTAATGCAGTCCCCCACAGGGCCCACTCCCAGGAAGCCATATACTCACTGCACCACTTGTCCTTTTGAGTGCGCGCACACACACACAGAAACACACACACACACACACACTTATAAACCACATCCTGCTCATCTAACTAGCGAGCTTCAGTCCCTTCAGCTGCTGTTGGTGGAGCGTGATTCCTGGAAGCAGGAGGTGCGACGAAAAGCAGGAAGTCCATTATGTCATCAGTGTGAGACTGATTAAACAGCCATGATGTGCCGTCACTCTTTTATATGTTACTCCAAATGAATGAAAGGCCTACACTCTATATTTAAACTCATTGGACAAAGCAAGAAAACTAAAGGCACGAAATAAGAAGTGGAAGTTGTAGGAGCTGTCATCAACTTATTATTTTTCAGTACAGTTAGCTTTAATTGATTTAAATTCACATTACATCATATGTAACTTGACATCAATTAGTTCTAGTGAAGATTTAGTGAAGATTTACCGATCTGAAACCAGAAAATAGAGACATTTGGAGGTGGAGGAAAGAAGAGACATCATTACAAATTAATTAGCTGTTAATAGCTGACAGCGTCCTTTGGCCTGCTTATCTCTGCAGCGCAGACAAAAAGCTTATCAACGACGTTCTTGACGGGTCTCCTTCAACCGTCCCGAGGCTGCAAACTCCAGGGCCGAAACGTGGCCAAATCCAAACACCAACGATCTCGACACAAGCTCACGTTGTTACGATTCAAAGGACAGCTTGAACAATTACCATTGACCGTATTTTCCAAACACATGATGTAAAAAGTATTGATGTATTTTGAAGGCCGAGTACGCACTGATAAAGTTAAACGCTTCCCTCGGGGGGGTAAATAGTGTAACTGTTGCTGACTTGTCAGTTCTCAGTTGTTCTGATGTTGTTGCCTTAATCATGAATATATTGAAAAATGAAATAAACAAGATTTCATGCGCACGTTTTTTTTTTTTCTCGAGGCAGCAGCAATTTGTGAGAATTCATTGCTCATTTGAAATCAACTCATCGCGGCGCATCGCTTTGATTCTGTTCATGTGTCGAATGAACGGATCTGAGAAAAAGAGACGCGGACGGGAAACAATGGCAGGAGCCAGCACATTTCTGTCTTTCCTTGGTGCGACAATATAAATATTCCAATCAAAAAGTGGGCAGAGACACAACACAACCTCATGAATTCAAATGCCGGATGCCCAGAATGCCAATGGTTTCCGTCGTTCCTGCTGCTACCAATTTATATTTTCCATATGGGTCCTTAAATGGCAAATGGAAGTCAGTCTGTGCCCTTTTATCCCTCCCTGCTTCCCCCCTGGGGACAAAGACGGTCAAAAGTCAAGGAAATTCTGTTTCCTCAGCACCGCACACCAAGGGCACCTAAACACAAACCAAACAGCTCCCACAATGCCTCAGTGTTGGCAAACTTAGGCTCCCTCCCTCAGAGAGCTGCTAGTATTCTAAATGGTAATTATTACACATACACATACATACACAGCACCTGAACTGTACAGATGAAATGCAAAAGACAAAGAGGAGAGAGGGAGGAGTTCTGGGCGAGGCAGGAAAAAGAAAATGAGGTGTAGTGAGGGGGGGGAGGGGGGGATGGAGGAAACGTCGCAAACCGTGAAAAAACAAAGAGCGAAAGTAAGAAAAAGAAAGTGGTGGGTATGTAAATGTGGAGTCATAGAGTTCAGGAGGAGAGAGGAGGTATAATGTGCTGAGCTGACCTGGGGGGCCGCGGGGCTGAGTGTCCTGGGGCCGGTGGGGGGACGGTGGCCAGATCTCTGCGGTTATCATTATGTTGAGGAGGAGGTCTTCTCCATCCGTCCCGTCGTCTCGTCCCCCCCCCCCCTCCTCCTCCCCACTCCTCGCCTTCCATCTCAGACTCCATTTCTCTCCCAGGGCAAAGGTGAGGCGGCCTGGGGAGCAGAGGAAGGTGAAGGGTAAGGCGAGGGCCAGCTCGGGGTCGGTGGCCGTCGTTAGCGATGCCGCTTGACCTGCTCACCCCTAACTTGAAGTTTTACTCCCCAAGTTTGTGGGGGGTTTTTTTTCTTCTTCTTCTTTTTTTTTTTTGTCATGCAGAGTCTTGTTCTCTCACTCGCTGCCAGACCTGGCTAGGATAGATGAAATGTCTCCTCCTGAATTTTAATCGCTCAAATGCTTCATGCTCGGAAGAAGTTTGTCAGAAAAGTCGTCGGAGTCAGAACGATACGAACTGTGTTTCCTGCAAATTGACGACAAAGATATTGTTGAGGTTTTAATTAGATGAATGGCGGGGACACTGTACTTCATGTTTATTTATGACTCTTGGCATCGCTGCGAGCGCCCAACAAAAGCGAGCGCACAAACACAATGCCGGCTTGTCCATTATAAACCTCCGTCCTCTTTTTTTTTTGTTGCGCCACAAACTCATCGTCCATGCAGAAATGATCAGAGATACATTTATCTAATGTGATCTAATCTACCGTTCTAGTATTAAATGAGTCGACGGATAGTGGATGTTTTTTTAAAGGGAAGAAGAGAGTGAAAAGAGGGTGGGGGAGGGTGGGGGGGGGAGTTCAAGTGGGAGATGAGAAGGTAGAAGGGCCCTTACACCTCAGATCTATGAGATCAAACACACGCGCGTGCCCGTCTAAAACACATGGCACTTTCCGCAGATTAGAAATCATCCCGGTTTACAAAAGCGTCGCCCCACAAAAGGTGTTCTTTTCACCGGCGCGGGGCCGCCGCGGCCAAGAAGAGCCTCGGGGCCCTTTCATTGTCAAGCTCCTTCTTTTCTCTTCCCCGCCGCCAACAACACTCGCCTCTTTATCAGTGCAATTACAGCACAAACAGACTCATCATTGGCCCGACTGTCCTCTCCCATCACTTTTATTTCCACAAGCAACCTAATTAGTCCTAAAGAGAGAAAAGCCAATAAGCAGAGGCGAGCGGAGAGGCAGGGAGAGAGAGAAAAGACCAGCTATCATGTCCATTTGTGCGGCTTTGGAAGCGCAATTGTGTGTGTCGGTGTATGTGTGTGTACGGGTGTATTTTTCCACTCTGTTTTCTTTTTGTTGTTGTTGTCCTCACTCTTTCTATCTCCCCTTTTTTTGTTTTTTTTCCCTCCCTCCATAGAAAGAAAGCCTTCAAAGGAGCGATTGTGCGGCGCGGCTGAAGTGGTCTGTTGGTAAGCGGACAGCGGAGCAACACAACAAACATGGCGAGCACTAATCAGGGCCCCGGCTAATGTAAACAATGTCATTTTTTGCCCTTAATGAGCCAATTTTCCGCAGATACGAGAGGGCTAACAATTGGGGCAGCGCCTTTGATGTGATTCATCTGAAGGTTTGTTTGTGATCGCTTGGCACTTTTTGTTGGAAGCCCCGCGCCCAGCTGCTTTCATCTACCCCTGAAAAGAGAGAGCCGCGACTCACTTGGGTACAGAGGGAGGGGGCGAATAAAAATAATAATTTTCTTTTCTTTCCACCCCTTTTTTTTTGGTGTGTGTTAAAGGACAACCACCCTCCCCTTTTTTTCATTATAAACTAGTCCTAATCAGCTGACCAGCCCCCTCCTTCTCTTCTTCCTCCCCTTTAGCACCACACACACACACACATTTGTGGACACACATATACAACAGCGAAGTAGCATCATCCAAGAGGGATTAAAAAAAAGAAAAAAAAAGAAGAGCCTGGTTCATGCCGGGTGTCTATAGTGATCAAATAGCGAACTCATTAAAAGGCGCCCCAGCGTGCGAGCAGTGGACACTGACAGGGCCTTCATTAACATGGTGCTGACAAAAGGTGAGGCAGACCAAAGAGGCAGCCGGCGGGCCAGGTGTGTGTGCCGCGGCGCCTTTCAAGATGGCACCGTAGCCAGAGGCAGGCGGGCTGGCAAGCGCGCTCCATCAAACGGCCACACTGACCAGGAACAAGCCGGTTCCTGGGAGCGAGAGAGAGGGAGAGAACAGAAAGGTGGACGGAAGGGACCGAGGAGTTTTTTTGTTGTTCCCCGGCCACGCCAGATTTTTCCTACCGGCGCGACGTTCGAGTGGAAAATATCCCCGATAATTTCGGTCCGAAGCATCGGACGAGTGGCAAAGCGAGTGTTTCCAGAGTTCCTCGACCGGCGCTGATTATCACATTAAAGTGAACTCTGGAAAGTTCAGGAAAAGGCCACAAAAAAACAGAGAAACAACAAAAATAAAGCGCGGTGGAGAGGAGCGAGAGACAGATATTGATGTAATGAAGGTAGTCAAAGGTAGTGACCACAGGCGATACATCGCCCCATGTCCAGGCCGATCGCAATCAATCACTGGAGCTGAAGTGAAGTCAACTCCAGGCAAGTCAGCCAGCCAGGCAAGTCCCCCCCCCTCCCCCCTCCCCGATTACAACCTCATATATACGTACAAACACACACATACACACCTCTGACTGCTTCTCTGGCCATGAGTCAGGGGCCCTCTGGGGCCAACAACACACACACACACACACAATCACACACACACACTGCACCTGCTGGGCCCTGCAGTTACCAGCTGTCAACTCCACGTGTTCTATGCCGTCTGTTTAGTGTGTGTGTGTGTGTGTGTGTGTGTGTGTGTGTGTGTGTGTGTGTGTGTGTGTGTGTGTGTGTGTGTG
>JAUESF010000008.1:7567397-7578208 GCA_032274765.1 Malacoctenus tetranemus
ACACACACACACACACACACACACACACACACACACACACACACACACACACACACACACACACACATACACAGAGTTGTCATTGACAAATGATTTTTTTCGACGTCTGTGAATTTTTTCCAGCTTTTAGAATAAACGATGACTCCAAGTTGACCACCGGTTATTTCAGTATCTTGCTCAATTACAGGCATGTTCCAATAAAAGCTTCTTTTCAGTGTCATTTAGTGGTTCCTAAACTTGGGTCTGGGACTCCCTTTGGAGGGTGCCACAGATCAGAGAGGGGGCCTGAGGCTTTGCCTGCTCTGAGCTTGTGAATGGCTCTAGTTTTTGTTTTGTTTATCTTTAACATCGGTGAGTTTGTTTTTCTGAAAGTGATTTCGTTCGTTGTAAAGTTTTGGAGTATCAAGGATCCAAAAGGGGGCTTTGTTAGAGGCGGTCTGGGGGGCTTTATGTAACAATATTGGGAGGCTCTGGTTTAGACGACATCTAAATCTACTGATGGTGAAATTAAAGGGGAATACGGCTCAATACCAGGTTAAAACACACACTCCACACGGTCTATATGCATCTTCCTCCCTCCTCTTCTCCTAGATTACTATTCACAGCAGACCTGTGCTCCTCTAATGAGAGGCCGAGGAAGAGGCCAGCTGGACAGCGCTGATCCCTCACCTTTCTCCCCTCGCTCCATCTATACCTCTCTCTATCCATCCTTCCATCCACCTACGCAACTACTGACTCCCGTGCCCCCACGAGCCCCCTGTGCGCCCATACTTCTGCTCTGCATACAGCCATTAGCACCTCTCTACCCCTAACCTTCTGTTTCTCAGCACCGACCACCTCCCCCTCCTCCTCCTCCTCCTCGTCTCTGTTTACAGCGTCTGTCTGCACCCTTTCCTCTGTCTCCCCTCCTTCCTGGCGCTCTCTCTTCCTCGGCACCTGTCACTTTTCCTTTCGCCTCTGCCTGTATTCCCCTCTCTGCAGTTTTTCCCCCATCCTTTCTCTTCCTCCCTCTCCTCTTTCTCATCTCCTCTTACCTGTCACTGTCTTTCTTTTCCTATCTGATTGTCTCTTTACTCCGTCTATCTATACATCCCTCTCGCTCTGTCACCACCTCCTTTCCCTTCGTTGAGGTGTGTGTGTGTGCGCACGTGTGTGTGTGTGCGTGTGTGTGTGTGTGTGTGTGTGTGTGTGTGTCTGCCCGTGTGTGCGCGTGTCAGCATTCAGCACCTCAGTGAAGACAGGGTTTATTGGGGTAATGCATTTATCACTGCTGCGAGCCAGGGCCTCACCTCCTTCTTTGAGCCAGTGAGTAATGAAAATAGGATCGCTTCTGACAACACTCTCCGCAGCACACACTCGGACTCACACTAATGCACTCTCGTATGCACACAAACAAGCACGCGCGCGAGCGCAGAGCCCTGAAACACACACCGGTGCGACCCAGCGGCACTGCATTCAAACACACGAGCGAACAAACAGCAGCAGTGCAGCACAAACCTCCCAAAAAACACCCAACCCAACTGACCCTGGTGGGCTCAAAGTGGGCAACACTCTGACTACCACTTTCATCCCAGCTGGCTTCTATTGTGACATTAAGTTTCTATGTTACATAATGTTACGGGACCTGATTTTAATAAAGAACAGCACAATTAAAGCTGGAAAATAAGACTCCAAGCAGCTAATTAGCAGCGTTTGTTTAATGACATTAAAATGAGAAGCGCAATTCATGTTAAACTGTGGAAACGAAGGCTTCCCTAAATCTCAATACGGAGGAATATTTAAATTGTGTTTTCAAATCCCTCCGAGTCAAGTTATCCTGTCACTGGCCAAGATGTGTTTCAGATTATCACCAAGTTATTGGTGTGTGAAAATGTCGAGCTTTTCTCCTGTAATGTACAATTCTCATTTTGTTGGGAAAAAAAATCCAAGCAAAGGAAAGGATTTTTTAAGTGGTTTCCATGTTAGAGTGAAAAAACTTTCAGGCTCATTTATGATGCAAATAAGATCCACATTGAACCAGCCACCCATTTCATTTTGCCGTGTTTTTCTCTCCGTTTCCTGGAAACTTACAAAAATGAACCAAAGTTGCAGAATCACGAAAAACCTCGCTCATTCAAATCATTTATTTTTCGCATTTACTTAATTCCTTTATTTCATGATAAACATTCAAAGCTTTTTCAGCGAATATTCAGTGACTGGCTGGAACAATTCCACACACTATAAGAGTGTGAAAAGCATCTTTTATCGTCAGATTAGATGTGGAATCGAAGGACAACATATCTGACTATTTCAGCCTCGGTTTCCTCCGGAGAACGAAATCAGGTAAGGATCAAGTGTTAATGGCCAGGGGTGCCTGTCTAATCCCATTTGGTCTGGTACTGTCGGGGGGGGGAGGAGGCGGGGGGGGAGGTCTTCGCCAGTTTAAAACGATACCATCACCACAGGTATTCCGACTTGGCTCAGATCGGCCTTGACAGAACAAAACACCGCCGCAGCAAACGAGTCGAGCCACCTCCCACTACATCAATCTCAAAAGGACAAGGTCAGACCGGCAGACGCAAAGTTTGATCCGAGAAAACAAACTTCTCCTCCAAACTGCACTCCTGGAACGCAGCGCGGAGCAGCAGGGGAGAGCGTTGCTAATACACCAAGTAGTGCGTGGAGAACCTAAGTCAAAGGACTGCTGACTAATGTGCCGAAATGGTTGGAAATACTCGGTGGTATTGCAGATGGCAGAGGTATTTGTTATTCATATGGCCCTTAAGGTGCATCCACAAGGCTTGCGTGAAAGTGTGTGTGTGTCTGTGTGTGTGTGTCGCACGTGCTCGCATGGATGTCTGTGTGTGTACACGCCGGTGTGAGTCGGTGTGTGCGTGTCTTGTGCTGCATCCGCAGTGCTGAGGATGCCATTAATGCTTGCTGCTGATCGCCCTCCCACATTTAAATAACAATAGTGCAGTCAGAGAAAGCATCGGTGTGAATCCAACCTGCAAAACACCCAGGAGCTGCAGGCCCCACTCCCGCTGCGTGTGTGTGTGTGTGTGCAGATCTGTGTGTGTGTGAGAGAGAGAGAGAGGGAGAGAGAGAGAGAGAGAGAGAGAGAGAGAGAGAGAGAGTTTCAGTCCTCTCGCTTGTGCTCAAACATTCACATACACGAGAATCTGAGAAAAGACAGCAAGACAGAGACAAGAAAAGGGATCGAGGAAGACAGCGAGACAGAGGGAGGAGAGGCGGCTGCAGCCGAGTCTAAAATACACAGTTGCTGTGTTGTGCAGATGGGCTGTGTGATGAGAAGCTGCAAGTCCAAGGAGCTCTCCCCATTAGCATGTTCTGGTGACCCTGAATTCTTCAGTGGATGAGCCGTCTGTCTTTTAAAAAAAGAACAGCGCCGAAGCCGAGACGGACGGAACAGAGTCGTGGGTGCAGGTTCCCAGTTTCCATATTTCATGTTTCCTCTCGGCGCGAAGTGCTTTTATTAAAAAAAAAAAAAAAAGGCACTCTCTATTTTGGCTCCGCGTCAGGTAACGGAAAGTGGCAGCACAAGTTAAAATAATCAAGCAATCCTGTCAGTGTTGTGTCATTTGGACAGCTCGCTGAGCCAAACACACGGTTTCCATGCAGTGATCTGACAAAAATACAGCATCCGAGGATTACAACAGGAAAAGAGCCATTCATAAAGTTTCCTGTGAGCTGAAACCAACAGTTCCCCTGGTCTCATTTTACAATCAAGCAGCTCAAAAAGTTTTTGCCTCTCTCAATCTGCCTCAGCGCAAAGGCAGCAGGGGGGGAACTTGGTGAGAGGGGGACATAACACACCAACAAAACTGAACTAAACTGCAAGTTTTGGGACTATTGAGGGGAAATAAAGCCTCTGAAACAACACACTTTGGCTTGATATTGCAAATAACCAGGATATGAAAACAACCTGCAAGCTATGATAATGTGTTGCAATTGTAGAACACATTCAACAACTAAGAAAATGCATCCGAGTCCTTCTGGAGTCATAACTAAAGCCTGCATGGACAAACATAAACAGCTTTAAAAGCCACTGAGCCAAAATACTGAAATGATCAAATAAAATAAAGAATGTGCCAGAAATCGAACACAACAAACGTGACAAGCTGGGAAGAATTAAAGAGGAAAGTGTAAGTGGTTTGTTTGCATGTAGATAAATTGAAAGGTTTTTTTCTCTGTTTTGGAGGGGTGGGGGGGGGGGGTAAAAAAACACGATAAAAAAAGGGACAAAAAGAGTGAGAGGCCGAGTCTAATCAGAACCAAGAGACGGCGCGCTGGTGTCTTGTGGCGCCATTTGAATACAGGGCAGCGGCAGCTGGAGTCTGTGTCGAACAGCTCCGCACTTCACACAGCATCACCATCAGGAGAGCAGAGCACCGGTAGTACTCTGCTGGAGTCTCACGCCGCTTCACACACTCCCACAGACCGGCCTCCGTGTGTGTGTCTGTGTGTGTGTGTGTGTGTGTGTGAGCGTGCGTGTGTGTATGCGTGTGTGTGTGTGGGAATGACTTGGAGCTCCATGGTTCTCATTACGCAGCCACTGTAATGCGCTCGCCTTTCTAGCTTACCATATTGGGGCTGGTGTTCCCACTGTTGGCTTACAGAAAAGGAAAGGACCAGCCTCACCTCTGTTCTGAATGCATTAGCACACATCACATTTTCAATCTGGACCTCAGCACAGGTTCCCAGCGAGCCTACTGAATAGTAACAGAGTGTATGTATGCATGCAGGTATATATATGTGTGCGAGAGTGTGTACAGGGGGGGGGGAGTTTAAAAATACCCATGCTCCTGTTCGGTGCTGATAAGTTGCGTTATAAGAAGGTGCCAGGCCAGACAGCGAGGTCATTAGCATGACTGCCAGATTGAGAGGTAGAGGGGGAAGGAGGCGAAGAAAGCAAGAAGTAGGAAAGGAGAGAAGGGAGGAGAGTCGCGCTTTGCACCCAAGTTTCACAAAGTTTTTTTTTGTACACGGGAAAAAAAAAGTGAGCGGCCCGGTCGGTCCGAGTGTGCACGCAGAGCAACACGATGGTCTGGGCCACCACTCCATCTCCCCTCGGTCGTCCCTCAACACCCTGATGATTGGCACCTCCACAGTCTGGGACACCGGGCTGCTCTGATCATCCGCCACCTCACACGTCCACTGTACTGTCTGATAGGGGGGTGGGGGGGGGCTACTTTTTATTTCAGCGCCCATATCTAAGGAGCAGTCCAAAACTTTCAGCTGAAGTATTTGATCAAACTTTATACTTCAAATTTAGCTGAGTGCAAGTTTTTTTTCAGCTAGTTATGGTTTGAAGTTTCTTCTTAACTTTAAATCAGTCTTCAAAATTTCCATTATGAAAGTCTATAGACCAACAGAAAGAATAATAATAATAATAATAATAATAATAATAATAATAATAATAATTGCCCTAAAAACAAATTCCAAAAAATGTCTACAATTATTATCCATCTACTTGCACAATTGTGCATTCTGTTGACTAATTACAACTTGTGAGAAGAATAATTCTGTGTCTTTTATTGAATGAATTATTCATTTTGAGGTCTTTTCTTTCAACTATCACTCTGGCCCTCAGTTTCTAGTAATTCAATAATGTGCAACAAATGTTCAGCAAATGCTACTTCCAGTACATAAAGAATATTTAGTTGTTAATAATATACTGTGCTTCTGGAGCTGCTGAAGCACCTCAAAGTGTTTCCTTCAGAGAGCTTCCACAGCTTCTTTCACACGTGTGTTTCAGAGGTCTTTAAGTCTCACAGTGCAGGATTGTTCAAATTCTTCAGAGTCCAAATAATGTTTTTCCCTTCGCCCCGATCGATGGTGGACTCCTGACATGTGACCTCCACCTCTCGTGTTCTGGTGCATTACAGCCTCCCAAGTCTCCACTCCGAAGGCCACTCCATCATCTTTAAGTCCACTTCTGTTCACAAATTCTCAGAGGCCTTTTTGACAGCTATTACAACCCACTTGGTTTCTCTCCGGCTTCTCCGACACAGAGGAGTGCGTTTATTGGTTTGTGGCAGCTGTTTCAATTTCCTCTGATCTCCCAATCAACAGTTACGAAACCTTGGAAGTCATTTGACGTCTCTGGTGTCTGAATAAGCGAAGGAAAGAAGCCGTGTGTTTAGGAAAATACTACAGAAGACCCATTTCCCCCTGAAAAGGTAACGGCTGACCAGAATAAAGCTAAAAATAGTTTGTAAGTTAGACACACACGAGTTAAATTACAGAAAATGAAGAGATGATACGTGCAGCTCAGGTTGTGGACTCCTGAACCAGCTTAACTGCAGTGGAAGCAGGGTGTTAATTGCACAGTGGGGTTTCATTCATCCCCTCAACCAAAATAGGTCGTGTCACATAAACTAGTTCAAACACGGAGGCAAGTTAGTGCTCATCACGTTGACTCACGAAGAAGTTCCTGCAACTTTTTCACTCCTGGTTCACACTAAGTGATGAAAGTAGAGAGACACGGCCAAACATCCGACCTGGCAGGTCAAAAACGAATGCAGGAGACTGACCAACTATTGTTACAGTGAACCATAAAATTCAATTCCCAAATATGGAAATGAGATTTTAATCAAAACTGGCCTTTGACAGTGAAACTTCTGCAGGTTTATTAGCCTGTGATTCTGTCCTTAAAGACTCCGTAAACGAACTTTACGTGTGTATTTAAACAGTCGGTTTATCACCGACGAGCTCGTAAAGAGGCAAAGTTTATAAGACCACCGAAACGAGAGGGGGGGACAGTGACGCCGCCGGTCGAGTCGTGTGAGGATCCCTCGCAAGTAGGTCGCTGACCCGCTTAGAACACGGTGAAAAAGTAGGACTTCACGCGGAACGGGGGGGGAAAAAAAAACCTCAAGGCTCTCGCATCAAACACGGGGACAACAGCAAGACAAAAACGTCACAGCAACGTCACAACTGTCTGGTTTCTTTCTCCAACACTAATGAGCTGGTGAGAGAGGAGAGAGAGAGAGAGAGAGAGAGGGAGAGAGAGAGGGAGAGTACCCTGATTAGTCTGGCGGCATCAGTGTCAGACACTCAGCAGGGCGTCCTCTGCTCTGTGTGTCTGTTTGTGTGTGTGTGAGTGTGTGTGTTATGTGTATATTCAAGCATTTGTATGTCTGATAGGCTTTGCTCTGTGTTATTTTCTTTTCATGCCATCCCTCTCTTTTCACACTCTCTTCCTCCTCTTTTTTTCTCTCTCTCTCACTCTCTAAGCTCCAAGAACTCTGATCCCGGCATTTGCTCAGTCTGGCAAATGACTGCAGGGGCTGACAATCCACTGTCAGCACGCGCCGCCACAGTCAATAACGCTGTCCCATGTCACCGCACCACACTGGCTAAAGCTCACATATTCTTATCCCCTTTCCAAAAACTGCTGCTTAACAGCCCCTCCTCTGCCATCGCCAATCCTGCTAAAAGCATCGCCAACGCGCGCCCCGCCAAAGCCCCACCCTGACACGTTTTTGGTTTGTCCAAATGACCAGAACATCCTTGGTTGAAGTGAACGCTGCATAATTTGAGTCCAAGAGAAGCGCGCGAGTGAAATTTGGAACCAAATGTGATGTGCTTTTTTTTTTCTTTTCCTCCACGACGCCCCTGAATTCTGAGCAAGTGATGGGTGACTGATCCAGCTGTCTTCCTGTAACAAGGCGAGGTCATGTGGCTATACTCAAATACACACGTGGATTGCATACGCGCGCACACACTTGCACACGCATGTGCATGCATGCAGTAAGGGGCAGTGAAGCTCAGAGTGTTACCAAGAAATTGTAGTCTCCTCGATAATCCACTTCTCCTCTATCGTGTTCCATTAACCTCACAGTGCGCACACACACACACACACACACTCACACACACACAGACACACACGTCTGCCAGTGTCAGGGCCTGTGTTGTCCGGCTCCATTGTATCTGCATGAGGCTGAGATAATGGCATCTGTCGCTGCTCCTTTTGTCAGCGCTGTCCCCGGCCCCTGCTCACTGCTGGTCCCCATTAGCTGGCTGCTGGCCCGCTGGCCCCTCTGCTCCACGCTCTGCTGCCTGACCAGAAAATACAGGAGACGCCTGTCCCTTTCCTCTAACTCCCACTTTTGTTATCCCCCCCCCCCCTTCCCCTCCTCCTCCTCCTCCTGTCCTCATGCAGCTCCTCCTGTTGCTGCAGATTAAGAGTAGTGGTGTAGTTTTATCACCTGAACAGCCTTTAAAAAAAGAGCCCACATAACTGAGTGTGTGTATGTGTGTTTTAAGGTGTTTCAGGGACAGTTTGCTGTGTAAAAAATTGCAGGACATGTTTTGAAAGTACTATAAAAGTTTGATTTCCAATAGCCAAACCCAGTAGACACAGGTTACACCCTTGGAAACCCACTTTAACGCATGGAGAGGCTCCAACTTGCAGTGAACCCAATTGCAACGGTACGATATAACATTGAATCCTCTGGTAAGCGTCGCACGATGCGACTGCGGTGTTTGGGTTGGGCAGTGTCTTTAGCAAGAGCGCGTGTTGGGGGTGCACGGGGCCTACCAGCGTCTGAAGGCCGTGGCAGATCGTCCCTGCTGTCCGGGAGAGACTTGGCGGCTAACGCTGCGTTTCAAAGCCACTATGATGTGATTTTCCACACTGTTGTCGATCCTCATTAACGTGCGAGTTCACGTGAGTGGACGCCATAACTTTTGTTTTGTCTGAATTCCCGCAAAAATCCACTGTTTCGTCTTTAATTTCTCTGCGATTATCGGCTGAATTTTGCGCGCATGTGCCACCTACAGGCCTGGCATGTGTATTGCAATGTTTCAAACTGCCTCGTTCAAAGATCAAAATATTAGGGTTTAAGGTCCAACAGTCCAACCTTATAGTGAAAACAAAGAGTCAAGAAGTTAAAGACAGTTCCCCGTTTCAAAGTAAGTGTTTAAAAGTGTCAATAATATCCAGAGCACCACTGATATTGGAGTTTGTTAACTGCAAAATGCAGTTTTTGCAAGCAAGCAAAATAGTAACTTGAGATTTTATCAAGAGAAGAAAAGTTTCTGGGTGAAAACTGTGAGTTCCTCTTGTGCATGTGGGAGATTTTCTCCAGAATGACCAACTTCCGTCTGCAATCTGAAGAGATATTTATCATGTTGATGGTTGACTCTAAATGTAATGTTGTTGTAAACCAGTGTGTTTGTGTTTGTGTTCGATCTTGAACAGGTGACCTGTGTGGGATCGTTCTGCCTTCTGCAGTGAAGCTATTATTGGCTTAAACTCCTGTTGACCATGAACTGGATCACTTGGAAATAAAAGAAAAAGAGATGATCCACCATTAACTTGGTAATGAGGGATCATACCAGTTTTACTGGAGTCCCCTCCAACATCCTTTATCAGAAGTCTAACAGAGATACTTGGGGGTCTGTCAACATAACGTTTGAGTCCTGATGTCTGGAGTGGAGACACATTTTCCACTGTCATCTATATTTTGACAACATGCATCTTAACCCATCGTCTTATTGCTTGGCACTTGTCTGTTTTGTACCTCATGGACACCTTGAAACAGAATGGGATCCGGCAGTCGCTCCACGAGCAGGAGCTCCAGTCTCGACCAGGAGTGAAGCCGTCTCCTGCCGCCGACGTGACAGCAACTTGTCGGTGACGCGCTATTGACAGTTCAGCGTGGAGTTTGTTTCTTCCCCGACACACCTCGGCTGCAGCTGCACAACCGCGCTCACCGGAGCCGCCGCCGCCGCTGTCTCCCGGTGTAACAGATGTATCGCGTCTGTCACCCTATTGGAGACGTCTCACTTAGTCAGATCATTGTCCCCTCGTCTCTCATAAGCGCAGCTAATAAAATGTAAAGATGGGAGATAGCGCCCCGCTGACTGGGGTTTATTAACAGCGTAATGGCAATATCACCGTTGTAATGATACCCAGAGATGTGAGATGAAGCCCGGGCAGGCGGCCGGAAGTGAGAGTGACATCACTGGCAAAAGTATGTTGGGCCGGCTTTGTTTCATTATTGGTTAAAGGTTCATTATTAAGGCCGGGGGGAGGATGGAGGGCGCTGCCATTGATAAAGCAAAGCAATTTCGACCGCAGCTACAGTGGCCAAATGAGAGTTATACATCATGCGAGCTGCCGCTCCGCCGCTCCCCGCAACTTCTCCGCGGTGTCCCTGAATCTTCGTGCGGGACTTCTGCTTGGGATTGTTGATCTCCATGTTGCGTGCACCGCGGAGCAGAAAGGCGGTGCAGGGGAGCGACGCGGGCCCAGGCTCAACCGGCAGTCAACAGCCCCATCTACAGATGGTGTTCAGTCACTGTGTCAGGTCGGTGGCCAGCTGAGCCCTCCACCTGCAGCTGGGTGGCTGGACGCAGCCAGGTCAGAGATTACACCAACATCACAGGAAGCAAGGAGTCATTCTGGTCCTTTTGTGACCAGTGTTTTGAAATACAACTATTCTAATGTCTCGTGTCAATATTTGTCATGTAACCTACTTTCTACCTTCACAATCACAAGTCCAAAATACTCAGATTACATTTCCAAGAACTGAAATTTCAGTTTGCAAAGTCCAATCTAATTTTTTAAGGTAACAGACTATAGTTGCGTTTCCATCCACCTTTTCTTATTCACATCTTCACAAAATCCACTTTTAAATTCGACACGACTTGGATGGAAACCCGAATAACGATAGCTTTATTTTCAGTTACTTTATTCAGCATTGAAAACAAATCTGCTTGAAGGTTTCAGGTCCATTCAAAAACTACACCTGCTACAGAAATTACAATAAGATACTCAAGTGGACAGAAGTGATGAAAAC
>JAUESF010000008.1:7582685-7595798 GCA_032274765.1 Malacoctenus tetranemus
TCTCTGAGTAGAATCAATGAATACATTCAATGAAAGACAAAAAAAGAAGAAGCTTTGTTCTTTAAAACTTTGTTTCTGGATCTTGACTCGTATTTTGATCTTCGTCGCGCCATTTCAGTCTCCTCAACTTCCTCCCAGTGTCTTAATGACTTGCTGGTTTTTCCCCCACTTTTCTGTACTTCTCGGTAACATGTTACGATGCACAGGTGTTCTTGTTTTTGACCTCACGCACTCTGTACACACGAGGACGCACCCTCGGTGCCAAGCTGCGACAACACGGAGGAAAACACAAACACATCCGACTCGTCCACCTTTAGCCAAATTAGGGCCCGACGCGGCGCGCCGGCGTGACAGACTCCTGTGACGGCTTACCTTTGCGCTCGAAGCTTTCTTCTCGCAGGATGCAGACAAGGGCCAGGAACTTGGTGACCTCTTTCAGGTACAGCACAGTGGTGTTGTTGAGTTTGATGATGGCCATGGACTCCTTGTCATACGCGCTGCCGCTGCCATCCTCCCTCAGACTGGCGCGGCGGAAAAACAAACACGGGAAAAGGGTTCGGAGAAGTGGGAAATAAATTGTGGCTTGTCAATGAGGTCATTAATTATGCATAAATTAAGTTGTGCTGCGACGGAAGCGCGCTCAGACAACACACGGGCGAACGCTATATCTCAGAGCATTAAGAAATTACAGGAGATTCACGGAAAATCTGTTTTTCAGATTTATTATGCAAATTTATGCAGAAAGTTAATTCAAAAACTGCACTATAGCCGGTATTGACAACATTTTTTAATTTGCTCACAATAGAGTTCGATTTGTCAGAGCAGAGCGCGCGTTCGTTGCTCCACTGTGACCTCCCTGGAATATCAGCACAATGCAAACAAGCAAGAAGGAGGAGCACGCTCACCCGTATATGCAGGAGACGTCGATGACCACGTCGATCATGTCGCAGCACAGTTCGTAGGACTGCATGTCCACAGGAGAGCTGTCCGTGGCGATGTAGATCTTGCTGACCACGTCGAACAGAAAGGCTTTCTCGATCCCTGAATTCTGTCCGAGACGAGGAGACGCAAACAGAAAAACGGGAGATTATCGCATCACGCGTCTCGACCTTCACAGTCATGAAGCTGCTCCACCTGCAGACCCAATGAATCATGCAAGAACTATTCCCAAAGCACATTCATGTCTTTATTCATACAACTGATCGAATACACTGAGACAATGCTGCTACAGCCACAACGACACCCACTTTCTGAGTTTGGTGAGTTTCTCTGACTTTTACACAAACACTCATTGATTTTTTTTCTTCACTTCTGGTGCAGCATTACAGCGCCACCTTCAGGCCTGGCATAAAAACTGGACATCCTCTGCATTTTCAGAGGTATATGTTGTAATATACAGTATTCTAGGCCTGCCAGTGTTGCTGTAACAGCGTGTGAGAGGGAGAAGATGCCACAGAGCTGATTCTAACAAAAAGGAAACAGCCAATGGGGATGAAGGTGAAAGCAGAGGTCATTGTTTCAGCGTTTTCAGTGAGAAACGCCAGCTTCATGTGGAGGGAGAGTTAATGCAGTGAAAAACTTTCACACGTGATGAGGATTGCTGAAGTGTTTTCATTGCGGGTCGACAGAACAATGAAAGCCTGCCGCTCATGTTGAATTATGCTCTGTACAATCAGTGTAGCGTTTGAGAGGCAGGACATTAACATGAGCCGTGAAGGTTGAAGGGGAATTGGAGGAACTGCCAACTGTAATGTGGCTTTAGCGCTGGCAGTGAGTCACATCGTAAACACTGTCACACGTAAATCATGCTGCCAGGCTTCCAAAAGAAAGCACGGAGGGTGTTCGCTCGGCGCCGCTCACTTACAGAAATGAAGATATTTAGGAGGTTCTCCAGCGTGGGGAGCTGCGGGATGAGCTTCTGCACCACTTTGCTGAAGGCCTCGAAGATGGAGTGGTCGTAGATACTCGTCAAGTAAAAGCTGAATGAGGTGAATGAAAAAGGAAGTGAGTAAGCAGCAACTTGTATCAACCCCTCCTCTCACTTCCTCAAAAACGCATATGAAACCAGGTAAAAATACAGACATCACATGGCATCACATGACACACCGAAGGGCTGAATGAAAGCTGCTGAACAGTCCCATCGAAACACGAAGGGATTGAATGAAAGGTTTACTTGGGGAACAAACTGTCTTCAAGCGAGTGCTGTGAATCTGAGCACACGTGATGCAGGAACTTCAGTCCAGGAGACGTACGAATAAAAGGTCGGTGTCGGAGGAAGCCGGCGCTCCAGCCAAATGGCAGCGTCTGCGCAAGACTTGGCAGAGGCTCAACTTTACGATACATTACAGTGAGGACGGTGCCAGAGAGCCACAAGGCGCAGCTCCACTATATATCCAGGACGGCTGGGGCTGTCCAACCGGAATAAACAACAATCTCACCCCACATAAAACACAGCGCGGCGAGCGCCAGCACAGCCCGACTACCGGCAGAGACGTGGCGTGGAGCCGGGCGGGACCGGCCGGGACCGAGTGTTTTATGTGGTACACAACAGATTTAGACTTTCAACAGAGTGTCAGGGCGAGGCTGGCCATTAACTATGATTGTAATAATGAGTTACAGCATCAAATATTTCACAGTTTAGTAAATCAATCCACAAATTAGTCGAAATATATCAAATTTACACAGAAAACAAGACTGAAGAGCAAAATACAGTTTTTTCGAGCCGTAAACTGGCAGAAAATTTCTATTTTCAATTCAAACAGCGCAGATTTTCAGTCATCTTCATTACATTCGCAGAGACATTTGTTAAAGTTAAATGAAACACTGAAATTGTTCTACAGAGACATAAAACAACAGTGTGAAGTAAAGAGCAGGGACATCCATACATCCAAAGTGTGTCTGCACTGGAGCCTGAGTCTCTACAGCTGAAGTACAGCTCACTGTATTCTTCATTAGGAGGACAACGAGGAATCTGACAGCCACACTGAGAGTATGCAGATCATGAAGCTGGGCACAAGTTACTGTATTGTATTTGTGACAAACAAGTGAGGAAGGATTATTAGGAACAACCATGAACGGTCAAAAACGTCTGATTTTAAAAAAAGGGGAATAAAACAAGGTTGTTTATGTTTCTAAAATGTGTTTTACATTGAACAAACTAGAGTTTTGGATTGAGACCATTAAGCAGCAACATCAGTTGAAGGTACTTCCTATAGTACCTGCCCGATGGGGCTTCAGCTTGGGTGTGAGTAGAAAAAACAAGTCAACTGTACCTGAGATGCAGCTTCTCTAAGCTTGCGTCTGCCAGATCATCGTTGGCTCTCTGATGGATGTCCCGCTGCGTCTCGATCTTGTGATCGTCGGACAAGCCGTCCACTTTGTGGATGAACACCTCGAAGTTGATCTCGGGGTTGACCCTGTAGGCTCGTGACACGGTGAGGTGAAGCCGGCCCAGAGCCTCCACGTAATCGTCCTGCGATGAAACAACAGTTCAGAAGGGAAAAGAGAGAGAGTCATCAAAATCTCAGACTTTGATTTATCACGTACGGCTCATTTTACTGCAGCGGCTCACAGCTTCTTTTTCCTCAGGGTGTTTTACTTTTTATTCACAGCATCTACTCACATCTTTACATGATCTCGCTACACTTCCCTATTTAAGGTGTTCCTGTAACACGAGTCTTTTATGGCCATTTGTTAACTGTCGCTCCAAAAGCTGAAGTGCAATCACATGTTTCAAATCAGGTATGAGGCAAAGCTACTTCTGCATTTTCTCCCCTCAGCTGCTCACTAATATCCCCGTGTGACCAGCTGCTGAAACCAGCTGAACCTGCTGCACCTCGAGAACGAATCAGCCTCACAGTCGCATCGACTGCGGCTTTTATCGCAGCTGAGGTTACTTGGTGAGAGCTCTTAGGGTGATGTGGACAGCCGTGGCACGGAGAGCCACAGCACGTAATTGTCTGTTATTGGAGCCACTCTGGCTGTTGTTCACCAAGACTCCTCTGCAGGCCTGAGATCTGTTTGTCCTCTGGCTTAAATGCATAGAGAGCAATATGAGAAGTTTGTTTTGTTTATATATACAGTAGTCTTCTGCATAGTTTCTTTGGCCTTACTAATTTGAAATACATTGAACAACAGTGAAATTACTTTACTTCATACATGAAGGATAAAACGTCAAGTGAAGACCCAGAAAAACAAGGAATAAAGAAAACTACTGTGTTTAATCGATTATATTTTATGTTTACTGCTGGTCTGGAATAGTGTCAACATGTTGCCATGGAAATGTGTCTCAGTTCTTCACCTGAGCATCAATGACAAATATCAGAGCGCCGGTTCCTCTGAAGATCATCTCGTAGTCGAAGGTGGGGTCGAAGAAGTCGACCTGGCCGGGGAAGTCCCAGATCTGGAAGTTGACGAAGGAGCTGCTGGAGATGTCGTCCTTGTAGATCTTGTTGGTGCTCTCCAGGAACAAGGTCTCATTGGGGGACATTTTGTGGAAAACCACCTGAAAGAAACATCAGTGGTCAGAGCTTGTTTCTGCGATCGCAGGAGAAACAACCTGGTGTTCAAAACAGACGTGGTGAAAAATCAGGACTGAAGGTTCAGTTTGATCACTTTGCAAAGGAAGTTTGTTTTCTTGTGCCTTTAAAGGCTGTTTGACATTTGGACAGACTTGATCTGACTATTTATTTCTGATAAACAGAAACTGCATACAGATAACATAAACACCCAGTCCAGCTGTTTGAGGTGGAGCTTTCCTGCTCCTGATCAGAAGATATGAGAGCTTGCAACTTTCTTTTCTGTAAAAAAAAAATGCAGCAACCTAATGCAAACAGTCTCGACCCAAAGCGTGATGGCAGCACAAAACATCACCCGGGCGTCACATGGACTGAACGAGGCAAAAGGGCAAAACCTTTACTCTGCATTTTTCAGTTTCAAGCTGAGCTTTCAAAGTGCAGACAGGAAGAGGACCATTAATCAAAAGGCTCGTGCTAATTGCCACTGTAACACGCAGAAGCTCGGTTGTGGTGTGCGTTGGGGCGTTTGCTTCCCTGCTGCCTTTTGAATCAGTGTTTTGGGCCCCTGAGGTCACAGGCCACTGAACCAGCAAAAAGCCAAATCACATGTTTTGCCGGCCCAAACTGAAGGTTTACAGGAGGGCAGTAATCCCAGACCTGAGGAAGTGTGGATTAAAGCAAACATAGTACGAGTGAGCAGGTACACTTCCAGGACAGAAAAGTGTCTTCCTTCACTTTTGGCGGAGTCACAGACTGTTTGCATGTCATGCTATATCGAGCCTGAGTCTACTTCCTTTTTGAATGTGAACATAAATAATAAAATATCACACAAGGCACAACGGCAGCCCATCTATTATTCAGGCACAGATCCAGTCTGGAAGTTGCAGACTTGAGGAGTAATATTCTGGGACATGTAACCTTACAGGGGGAGTTTATTGCATCACGCGAAAGAGAAGGCATTCAAGTCGAGCCATTCCCAGCTTTAGGAGGGACTGACCGTTGTTTTATTTTGCTTTTACACCCGTTTTAATGACCCATAAATAAGTTTCTAAAAAATGCAGGTTTTATACACAACTTATAGCACGATAAAGTAAAATATTCCTTCTTTTTGAGGGCCGTCTTTGCTGATGTTTACCTCAGAGAGGGCCATACATTTATTGAGTGCTCCTGTTGTTTAGGCCATAATCTGCTCAGTGAATCACAAGACTGTCAGGAGCTTTGTCAGGGTCAACGTGGCCTCAAGAGTTTCCTCAATGAAACTGTGGGTTTGCCCTGAAATCGAGGGAAACTCGGGGGTCTCACATTACATACATACTGCACAAAGGGGAGATGTTTATTTAGGTGAGGGGCTAACAGATCTTCTTACCTAAACACAGAGCTACATGCACAGGAAAAGAGGAAGTTGGCTAACCTGCAATCATGAGATGAAAACATTCAAAACTCTCTCTCTAAACTGAGTCCATTTGTAATCTTTGCTCTTTCTTGTTTTTTACATTTTCTTGCTATTTTTCCCTTAACTGATTTAAACTTTCATGAGTTTGTTTTATTTTAACCAGGCAACAAAAGGAAAAAGAACAAAAATCAAACATAATGCAGCCCAACACATTATCATGTGCCTGTGCAAACAGAAGAGATGAGTCAGTAACTAGGATACAACAGCTTAGTGTGCATACATGCACTTGGGCATGATGGTGGGGGGGGATTTAAGGATCCTATTTTTATGTCCATGCATGCCAGCATCATATCCCTGTTTCAGAGGACAGGATATGGTCCATATTACAGCTCTGAGAGAGCTCATTATGCTGGGAATAACACTGGGGACAGTGATGGTTGTGTTCACCTTATCCCACTTAACAGCTGCAGCTTATGTGTGCAGGTGTGACTCCAGACAAGTGACAGAAGCGATTATAGACGCAAGTGTGTCTTTTTTTTAACCAAGCAATATTTCCTGCAAATACAGGACAACTGTTGCCAGGGTTAGAGCTCATATTCCTTATCTCATCTCCACTGACTAACGTTTACTGGGTCACTCTAGAGATAAACGATTCCCACACAAGAACTGTCCTCACACATTATCAGGATGATGCCTTTTTAAGTCCTCACTTCACAGCCAGAATCTGGACAAGAGCTGCCGGTGTGGTGGCGTTATACCTATACATGTGATTACGATGAGAAGATTAGAAGAGGCCCACTTCTAAAGGCAGTTGGTGGTAGTGTTTTGCATACTAAGCAGTTGAGAGAAAAAAAAAACGCGTGCTTGACAACTTCTGTCAGAAGTGAGACCAACATTGTTTGGGGGGTTCGGTCGCTGGGGTGAAGTCACACAACAGTCAGTTGCACAACTTGATTGAAGCGTATACATTTCTTTCAGAAGTGCTCATGGGAGCAAAACTGTATTACGCAACAATTAGAATAGTGTAGCATCAGCGTTACTTACACAACAGATTATAGGATAAACGTGAAAAAAATAGATCCATCACATATCCGTACTTGGTTGGACAAAACTACATAACTCATTTGGGAAGTTTCCCCAAACAATATTGAATATATTATACAAAAATAAGATCATTTTTGTGATGAATGCTGAGTTCAAAGTTGTGTAAAGACTCTTTCAAACTGCCAGATTTTTCCACGAATGTTGGGCTGTTCTGCCGGGAAGCTGCGAGCATTAACACACACCACCGCAGAGGTTAGTCATATATTGGTGGATCCTTTTTCTGTGTAAATGGAGCGAATGGGGCTGTTTGAAGGCTTGTGGGCTGGTGGCTGTCGATGACGTCGCACGTCTACCTATCGGCATGGACTTCAAAACAGGAAACAACTGACAGCAGGAATGAGAGTTTAGCTACGTACGAGCGAATTGTCAAAGAACTGATGAGTCGCGGCTTGGAATAAGTTGCAAGTCATTGTGCCAAAAAAAGCACATCCAGTATAGACAAATAAATGTAGTTAGCAATGTTTGTCGCACACTCGGTTCCTGTTTTCCTGCAATTTTGCACAATTCCTATTCGAAAAGGGATTAAAAAAGCAGAGTTAATGCTGTTTGACTAATCACTGCCCCCCAGTGCATTGACAGGGAATTACCTATTTATTGCATGTTGTACCTTTAAAAATAAAGCGTTGCAGGGTGAAAGGTGTGGTCGACTTGCCGTCACGTGAAAGCCACACACCAGACGCCTCACAGCTGGGTGGACTGTTTCAGCACGTTGGGCAGGTTGTTGGCCCAAACAATCACGTGCAAGCTGATCATGATGGCAGAAGATGATGCTGAGTCTGTTCACCTGGTTAATAATTCACTGGTGCGGCCGCACTAACGTTAGCTGAGCGCTGAGTGCTTGAACGCCTTCTTTTATATCGCGTTTCCTCCGCTTACAAACAGCAGGTCTGTTTTATCAGCGGGTCGAAGGCGACCGTCACTTACGACCCGCTAAACTAACTCGCTAGCTGTTTTGGCTAACGTCCCGTTCACTCGGAGGAAGGCGGCGCTAGCGCCGTAAAGGCTGACGCTCCAACGCCTCTGCTCACCTTCTGTATCGACGACTTGCCGCTTCTCCTCAGACCCATGAGCAAGATCCGGGGTTTGCTGTCGGACGGCGCCGGGCTGTCCTCGATGTCGGCCTCCTCCTCACCATAGCCGAAATCTTTGGGGAACGAGTCCGCAACCCCGTAGCTGTCAGCCAGCTGTTCCACCTCGTACTGAATCGACATTTTGACCCAATGACGGATCTTCCCCGGTTCCCCCCCTTCAGTTGTCGGTCACCACGCCCGTGTCTGAACCGGACGAGGACTACTGCACCGCCAAACCGGTGTCACACAGTGAAACGAGTTTGTCAATAATGCCCAGGCTTCTCGGGAACACGGAGCGTGATCCCACACATTTCCTAAGGATTTCCTCTCCCTCTGAAAAAAAACGCCCCTTTCCTCCACCCCTCCGACCTGATTCGCTGACAACATTATGTCTTGATAAATGATTGGTCTAGCGGGCCGTCTTTCTTTTGCGGTCTCGTTGTTGTCACCTGACTAGTACTCAGACTTGTTTTGTGACCCACGCAAACAATGCCTGTTTGTCCAGCTGATTTTAAAACAGTATGGATTCTTAGAAATAAAGTAAACACTGCAAATGTAATCATATTGTTTGAAAATAACATTAATTGAAGGTTATTTAGAACGACCCCAAAAGTGGGCAGTTATGCTACGTCACCAGCAGATGGAGGCAGGCACCCGCTACGATAAAAGTGATCCATTCACGGACGTGTAAAATATCGGAAAAATCATAATAAATGCTGGTTATGAAACCTGTGGTTGAGGGCGTCACTTCGAATGAAATTAGAGTAAGGGTTCCCCTTTTCCACCTCTACTTAGAGCCTCCACTTGCTATATTGCATTCATAGCTGCATATGAGATGATAGTTTTAGCATAGAAGTACGAGACAACCACCAAATTAAGCCATGATGAATCAATGCTGTTGCTGCTTCAATAACTCAAAATACAAAGCAAAGGAGCGGCCAAACGCTTTATTTTTCTCTTGAAATGTGAAAAGAATAATTATTTAAAAACATATATATAGAATGCTATTGAAAATACATCTCTAAGTTGATCTCTGTATGATCATGTTATACCACCATGCACACTAAGTAGATGTGATCGCCAAAATGATGGCCTCTAAACGACACAGTGTGACCAAGACCAGACGCTCATACATGGTTTTAATTCTCTGTTAATTTAACTGTGGTATATTCGTAAAGACTGACGACCTTTCACGTGGCCATGTCTCAGTGTTTAATTTCATGTGAGTGATATTCATCCTCAAGAGACAATACTGAATTAACAGGGGAGGAGTAATTTGAAAACACTGTTTCGGAAGCAAAATACCCCGATTCCGAATAAACAAAACTAACAGTCAGCATCTTCGTTTGTACAGAGGGTCCATGAAGGCACCACGGGCTTCAGCAGTCGAAACACAAACGAAAGTTAACTTTTCTAGACCGGCGGTGCAGCTGGTGCTCAACGTAAGGCTCTTACACTGCGAACAAGACAAAAACAAATACCTCCTCTCTAACAACAGGAGAGTCTGTCAACTTTGCCGCCCTGAAGTATCATGGCGCACCACAGAGTGAGTGTGTTTTACTTTCCTTTGATTCCACCCTTGTGTTGTTGTGTTTAGTTTCACCAAGCTAAGCTAATGTTAGCAAAGACAGGATGTATGAGGATGACTGATTTCACTGCCAGTGAGTGTTTTTGTTCACGACATGTTGAAAAAAAATCTTCTGGCAGATTTTAGCTAAGATTGTATGTGCCAATACCTGTCAATGTTTGTTTCTTTTGCTGACGGTCAAGATTTGTGAAGTGAAACCAACATGTTAAGAGCCATAATGTGGAGATTAGCCACTGATAATGTGTTTTTACAGGGTCCAGACCCCAAGAGGGAACAGTTCCGAAGATATCTGGAAAAGGCCGGTGTTCTTGGCAGTCTGACAAGTGGTATGATTCACCAACTGAGGGGAAAATGTTAATTATAAAGAAAATATTCATTGATAAGCAAGTCAAAGTGTTCACACCATTATCTGATGTTAAAATCTGTGCTGCTACTTAAGAAAATACATCATGTGAACCCTCTCCCCTTGAAGTTTTCCTTTGCCTCCTTTTGTTGTTTGATGTACTGTTTATCTCTTGCTCATTACAGTGTTATTCTGTATAGATGCAGGAGATAATGACCTCGCTCTATAACTGCCAAAATAGAGGACGAGCACCGAGCATTTGGACAGATGATTTTAACGACCTCAGAGGCTCAGATCCATCAGACCAACGAATCAGTCTCCTTTGTGGTGTTCTTTCCCCCGATCTATAATAAACACAAAGCAATCAAAAGCAGTGATGTCAAAGACGCACATATCTATATAAAATGACCACAAAGAGCCACAAGATGTCCCAAATGCGTCACAATGAAGATGCGAAATGATCAAAATATAAGAGGGAGATGCAAAGCAGCGAGTGGGTGGACCATAAAATCATGACTGAGGGATGTAAAACAGGTAAAGTGAGACTCAAAACAGTAACAGTGGGACCTAAAACAACCATAAAGACACGCTGAATGATCCCATTGTCTTGGACCTCTGCAATAGGAATGATGGGGCTTTTAATCGCCTGCTGTTCACATCCTCTCTATTGTTTGAGTTTCTGTTTTGAAGCGCTCCCATTTGTTGTTTTTCAGCAACTCACCTTTGTTTCGCTTTTCAATTTCAGTTCTGGTGTCCCTATACGAGGAGCAGGAAAGGCCCAGCAATCCTCTGGAGTATCCTTCCTAACCAACTGTTCTCTGGATTGTTGTAAGGCTGCAGGAAATGTTGTTTGTTGTTGGCTGAAGTTAACGTCACCACCTGCCATCCCCCCCCTAAAAAAGGGGCAGCAAAAGAAAGAAGTCCTGAACCGGCTCCTCCCAGATTTGTGAAGCGGAACCTGGGAGCCGGTGGTGAAACGTCAGACGAGACCGAGACGCTGCGGCAGGAGGTGAACGACCTGAAGCAGCGGTGCGCGCGTCTGACGGAGGACAACAAACGCCTCAGAGCGAAGGTGAGTTTTTGATGTTTCCCTTCACACAGTCGGAGCCTCCAACCTGTCTGGTGTTCACGGAGTTGCTTCGTCTCTGCTCTCCGTTCTCGTGCGTTCACTCTAACTTGCCCTCCTCCTCGACTTTACTGGTTCCAATGTTGGTTTGTTTCTTTTTCCTTTGCATCTTGTCTGAATGTTAGTGCTGCAGAACGACCATATTTTGAATGACTACATTGAATTAAACTGACTAACTTGATCCCAACACACTGCTTTTTGAATCCAAAGCTAAGTTTGATACCAACTTTAACCAGCAGAGAGCAGCGTTTCTCCAAATGTCTTCATGACTGATGCAAATACTCTATTTGCAAACTCTCTCTTTTCTAAAGGAACACTGCAGATAAAGCAACATTTGCTGATGGGATCACTGAGAATAGAACAAGCCCACATTGCACATGCTCAGTACTTGTCGTAGTTTTCTTCATCCTAATAAATAAGCAAGCTGAAAAATAACTTTATGATACAAATCTATTTATAGTTTGATACATTCAAGTTTGTATCCAAACACTCGAAACTGTAAGTTGCAAAAAAAATCAGGTTTTCAGTGAATGTGTATTTGTACCTCTTAGATTTCAGATTTACAATAGTTTTCATTGGAATAATTTGTATGTCATGTGTATGACGTTGTCAATCCCTCCAAAAATGCCTCTCTGGCTCTTCTTTATATCAGCATTACCACAACATTGTGCCACAGTTTTCTTGTGACATTAATGTCAATAGATGCTCATCAGACTGAGATCAATGGATTTTTGTAGGTTAAGCGTGTCAATAGAAGCAATTTGTGGCACCAATTCTTAATTAGAGGTGTTAAAGTACAAGTTGTCGTCATAGGAGTGGCGATGCCTCGTGTGTGTGTGGTCCACGTGATTAATGGGGTCTGCACTCGTGTACCAGGCAGACAGGCCATCAGAAAAACAGGCCACAGTTTGGTTCAGTCTAAACTCTGGTACAGTGTACAGTTACTGCTGGAACCCGTCACAGACTAAAGACCTCAATGAACCCAAACTGGGGACCTGACAGGCTTCAGTCACACCGGATCATCAAAGGAGATTCGACGTATTGGACTGGACTTTATATCCAGTCGGCCACTGTGATGACTTATCGACTGTGTTGCATTTAAGCCAAACATACAGCAGCAGGAGTGAAGTGACACAGGATGCAACACAAACGCAGCCTGGCTCTGTTTATACTTGGTCATATAGGAGATGTGTCATATCGTGTTGCACTCTGCTGTCAGCGATGAGAGACTCGGTCTTCGGCCGATGCTGTTTGTGGTTCGATCGATTCAACAGGAAATCAAGCTAACGCGGCTCTGTTTTCTCCTCCGTCTTTCTCCAGCTGCAGCACCATGAAGCTGGGAAAGAAGACAGACGCACTGCCAAGTAGAACCAAAAGATTCGTTTCTTTTATTTTTTAAAAAAAAAAACACATTCTTTGTTTACATTTCTGTCGTTTTGACAATTTAAATTGAAAAGTCAGGCTTTTTTATGTTGCTGAGCTGCTGTTTCTTGTGAACTTTTGTCTGATTAGTGGAAACTAATTTATTCCGAACATGAATGTACAAAGGTATGCATGTTTTTTGTTTTTGTTCATGGAGGATTTAGTAGGGCTTCGAAGCATAAAGTTCCTTTGCACATCTTAAAGCTTGTACATTATTTGAGGCTTTATGTTTAGTTTCCGCCCTTTCTCCAAAAAAAAGCGAAAAAATACCACTGAGAGGATTTGGTATAAGTGCACTGATGTGTAAAATGTGTGTAAGCCATTTATACAAGAACAAATAAAAGTTGTCTTGTCATCACTAAAGGAAATGCAGCACAAAAAAAGCACAAAAAGCACTTTTTTTAAGCCAGATTCACTGTTTTTATTCACATTATCAGGGACAGAGTGAGAACTATCAAAGGAGACATTGAATCAAGCAGTGTCGTTTTTACAGGAATAATACTGCTGTATATAACTGCTGTATATAACCGCTGTATAATACTGCTGCATA
>JAUESF010000008.1:7629834-7646745 GCA_032274765.1 Malacoctenus tetranemus
CTTCGACTCATACGCTTTGTCAATGGATTTTAATCTTGTCAATGTTTTAACTGGGATTGATTACATGAGCCTTTCTGAGCCCAGCATGGACAGTCACCGAGATGAGTGATTGGTCCACCATGCAAATTGAGAGACTCTTCAGAGGTTCTGACAAGATGGTTAAAAAATGCCAGATGCTTTGTTTTGATCAGTTGAGTTGTTTAAAGTACACTTATTTCATCCAGCACAAATACGACACATTATGATTAATCGTGATTAAGTCCTGCTTAGTAAAAGGTGATTGATTCAACACACTATAAAGCATGAGAAGAGTAAACAAAAGGCATGTTGGTACAATGTATCACTAGGTTTCAGATTGTATTCTATAGAACCTAATAAATATGCTATTTATAAGACTGGTCTTAAAAATGGGTGAGATCAGACAGCTGCCCAGGCTGTGTCTTCTCCTCCTGTGGCCTGATGTATCCTGCAGGCCAGGAGGCAGGAAATGTGATTAGGAGCAGACAGCACAGCCTCAATGAGATTTCTTCTCTGTCGCTGTCTGTACAGGTGCCCGATAAACGCAGCAGACCCCAGGACAGAAGAAAGCCCGAAATGTTCAATTATCTATTGAATTACATCATCCTGTTACACAATCCCTTTTTAGAAATCACACTGGGCCTGAGCGTCAGGGAGGGGGAGGCGGTGGGGGTGGGCGGATAGGGGTGGCGGGGGGAGGGGGGTGGGGGCTTTGCTGCCTCAGACAGCTTCAGCTCAAATCCATTAATCAAATTCCCTCTCCTCATTTCCAGATTGCCCGGCCTTCAGAGAGCGCAGTATCAGATCACAGGACATGAAAAACACGGGGAAAAATGAACAAATCCTACCGAAACTAAGTTAACTCCTGCCAAACAGTGTAATAATGCCTAATTATTGACCTTGTTCTTTATTAAATGAAAGGTTTACGTTCCAAAAATGGAAACCTAATTGGTCAAATGAATGAAATAACTGTACAAAGGCATTTCAAAACTGAATGAAAATTGTTTATCACCTTATTCTGATTTTTTGATGTGCTCTGATGGAAATGAGGAAAACTGAGACTCCCAGCTGGTTCTGTTTGAGCTTCGATGGGTCACGTTAGTGGTCACTATGAGAACTTGTTGACATAATTTGCAGGATCAAAATGAAAAGAAGCCCAACCTCTTAATGGCATAACACAGGCACATATTAATAAATAGTACTCCCCTCTTTGCAGAGTCCTTATTGAGGAGCAATTATGGTCCTCCTCGCACAGTCAAATCAAGTCACATAAGGGACAACAAACTGCAGGACACGTCACAGACAAGCATATGGCTCCCTCTATCCCCTGATAGAAGTACTGAATGAGAAGATTTTGTTAAACATTCAACAAAAATGAGTCAAATATAGGTCTGAAAATAAAGAAAATAACTCAGGCACAGTGGTGGTCTCAGGGTGTGTGAAACAGGCGGCTGATTCAAGCCTCAAGATGGGGAAAAAAAAGTTGAGGTCTTGAAATTTTGTGCTTCGTTCATGTTCATAAAACAAGTAAATACGTCATATATTTGTCACACTTATTCTACTAGAAGAACATCTTCAAGATAATACTGAATTGATAGTTACAGATTAGTGTGATCTGAGCTAAAGCTTTGTTTGAATTTCCTTAGTATGACATATGGTGTCGTCACACAAGTCGGTGTTATGTCATTCAATGGAAAAAGTTTCCAAGAGGAAGAGACATTTTACACCGACTGATGGGACCACAGATCTCTGACAGAAGTTCAGTTCATTCCTGTTTTTCATGAAGCTGTTTCCCCCACTTCTCCTTGTGTGGCTGTTTCATGTATCCTTTTCATATTCATGTGAAATCTGCTTTTCTTTTCTGGTGATCAGTCATGAACAGTACCTGTCATTATCAAGTCCAACTGTGTGAGAGGAAACAGTGAACCTGGCAGCTTTATCGAACTTTCCACCCCACTCCCTGTTTACATTGCTGCCCGGTGCAACCAGTCAAATATGGAGATTTGTGCACCTCCTACCTTCAGTATGACCTACAGAAGCCTGTGAGTGACCTACTTTCCTTACATAGTTGTCTCTGGTTCAGCCCCCTTCAAAGGTTGCCCCTGTTGCAGGGGGGGAGTGTCTCTCCATGGCCTTCAGCTATGCACACCAGCTGACACAGACAGAGTTGCACAACTCCTTTTAAAATCCAGGCACGATAAACAAGGAAAGCTCTGGTGACCATGGACTTAGATAACAGGTAATCTATCAGGCTGGTTATTTTGCACGTATCAAAGTCAGAACTGCCCAGCACTATAAAACTGACTCAGTGACTTCACAGCATGACATCAGTTCAAATAAACTTTATTTCAGGGGCAATGTCTGAAGTAAGAAGGCAATGGAAACATTTTTATCTAAAAGACAATAGGATGTAAGAACTAAAAGCAAGAATATGAATCTATCTTTTTGACTGACCAGCTTTCAAAAAGCTATTTGATGATCAGAGTTAAGGTTCAGTCTACAGTTTTTGTTTTAGTTCAATTTTCAAAGGCTTTCATTGATTCAACTCATTAGAAGAAAAAGTTTAGACTTAAAAAAAACTACAGGAGATAGAATCTAAGATTCATAATCCTCACGGGTGGTTCCTTTAGTAGCAGTCAATGCAGTTATATAGTGCTTTTTAATATATTTGTTTGATCGTCATTCTCACATGAACATATAACCTTTTTCCACATCATTAAACATCAATTAAATTTTCATGATCATCATCAGGTCTGTAATGTCATGATCAAAACTACATATATGTAATTACATTTTCTGTCATAGGTGGCAGTAGTGAGTCAATGTAGTTTCTTCGATGTTTCGAAGCTCGTCCGACATAGATGTTTTTTCTTTGTGTTCACTCTTTCTTCTTAAAAACAAAATGTTGTTTTATCTACATGAAGATGTGAGACAGAAAAACATAGAAAAAAAGAGTGAATAAATCCTTAAATACCACAAGTATTCTGTAATCAATAAGGAAATCACACATTATCCTGAACCTTACAACTTTCCCCCAACCCAGGTTCACTGTCACCAGTTTGTTTACGTCAATGCCTTCTAACTTCTTCATTGTTTTCCTTCCTGTTGTGGTATTGCAGAAGTATATATTGGCCCTTTCTACTTGCGACAGTGTTTTAGGCAGATTCATGTGGATGGAAAACCCAGGCACCTTTACCAGAAGCGTTTTGAAAAAGGGTACTATTGTATGTTCATGTCCAACAACTTTAACTGCAGTACAACACCAAGATTCGAAGGACCTCACGATGATTGCCTCTTGTTGCCTTTTTTTCAGTTTTACACATACAGTGTCTTTGAGTTATGTATTCCTTTCAACCTTGGACGACTTTTACACATGTTTTATGACAGTGCTGAAGGATATAATACACATATGTGGCCACAAAAAAATAGTCCCATTGACCCTGTAACATGGGGCTTTTTCTGAAAAGTGGGTCGAAACCAGAACTTCTTTTCTGGGCTTTTCACCAGCTTGAAAATTATAGTTTCGTTTTATTACAGAGACAGAGGAGAGGTGGGGGGATGGTCACAGTGGAGGAGCTGCAGTGTTATTACAGCCTGTTGCAGCTGTTCCAGGGCAGCACAACAGGTTTAACCCACACACTCCGGAAATGTGAAGAAACAAAAGCCTTTCCGGTAACAGAAAGTCCTGAAGGCTTCACCAAATCCAAGCTTGTAACATGTTTACCTTCCAAGCAAAACTAAATACCATTACATAACAATAAACTGCGTATATTTGTACTGTAATCGTGTTGTATTCGGTGTATGTGACAGAAAATACATAGTACGACAGTAAATCGTCGATTTTAGCGTGCTAAGACGGTTGTTTTTGTGGTTTTTCTCTCACTTCTCTCAGGAAATACCCGAAGCACCAACAAAGGACACGGAAGGAGGGGCCTTCATTGACGTCACCAGTCTGGCAACAGGCGTGAATGCGTCTGCAAGTTTGCTCGCTGATTGGTCGGCGAAGTCGTCGTCGGCCTGTGATTGGCCAGACGCTGGTCAGGACGCTGTACTTATCGCCTGCGTAGATTCCATTTTGTTGCAATTCAGAGTCGGGAGAGGGAAGTGGTGTTTGCCAACGGCAGCTTTTGACATCACATAAAGCTTCGAGGGCGACGGTTTTGTAGGAAATATAGCTCGCTGTGCTTCCTACGGACTCCGCCGAAGGATTTTAGAAGGCAATACACATTCATTTTTCTGACGTGGGGCTTTAACAACCAAGCCCAAAGAAGTCGGTAAGAGAAGCCGTCTTGCCTTCGTCGCCATATTGAGTTCAGTTTCTTTGTTTTGGTGCGATGCCAAAGTAAAGTGACCTAGTTGGTTAAAGCGAATTTTTACCTGCCAGTTATTTAATTCGCCACATGAAACCGCCAAAGAGTGGATTTTTTTGAACGACGTGTTCATCATTAAGACAGAAAGTTCTTTGCGTAGTGTCCGGTTGCGGTCAAAACCGCCCGATCACAAACTACGACGATTCGATGCAGATTACTTATGTAACGTTTTGTTATTTCAACCGTCGAATTTTACTCAATCATTGATTCCTACCGGTTTTTGAAATATAATCTGATGCACAGTTTTCATTTTGCGGAGTGGTTTTTGTTTAAGGCACCGTTTTGTGTGATGACGCACTCTCAAATGCACATTTGGCTTCGAGCTATTTTAACACGTTGTTACACGTCGTCGAACATTTGAATGGGTTTTAATACGTGAAATCTTTATTGTTCGTCGCTAATCGATATTTTCTTATCATTTTTAAAGGTCGTCGACTTCTTGGAGCATCGTGTGCCGAGGTGAATTGATGTTCAACTCGGCCCCACGAGATAACAACGCTCATTGTCACATGAAAACCTCAGACCTTGCTGAACATAGAAGTGCAGCGAGAAGTAGACTGAGAACTACTTCGAGGACCTGGGGACCGGTTGGAGGAGAGAGATTGAAGAGAGAGCTCAGCAGCTCCGTTAACTTTCTGACAACAAAGAGGTGGGCTCAGCTGCAGACTGGAGGCTTGTTTTGCTCTCGGCTTGTGTGGGGGAGGGGCGCCGCGGTCCTGACTGTCTGCCGTTTCTGCACGTAGCCTCTGCACTTGTTGTTTTGCAGGCTGGTGCGCGTCAGTCCGGGCTTTTGTCGGCGTTTGATTTCTCCGCGCAGAAAAAATAATATTTGATTGGAACAGATCGCAATACATTCCCAAGGTCACCGGACCTATAGGGATAAAAAAAGCATTTTTTTTGAACGACATTGGAGTCACCTATACAGCAGCATTTATCAGATATGCTTGACATTTATGTTTGAAAACGTATTTCATATTTAAATCTGTCGTTCTGTAATTTTGTTAACATATAGCTATTATGACAATTTCTTAAATAGTCTCCATTGATAGCAATATCCATTTGGTATGAGCAAGTACACCACAAAGCACCATTTTGCTCATTGTTTAAGCTCGCAATCAGATGATGATAAAAGGTTTGCAATATGTGTACTGTTTTCTGTGATTGTAATAATGCATGTATTTTTTGTTATTACTATTGATCTCTAGCCAAAGCTTGTTGTGGTTAAGACAAAAAGCACAGTTGTTTCCTCCTAATAACACTGGTATTTCTGGTATGTAGGTGACACGTAGTGCGGAAGCAGTATGGGAGGTGGCGAGAGATACAACATTCCAGTTTCCCACCCTGAACGCCCTTTGCCCAAGAAGAACCATCAACTTGGCCGGGCTAAGCAGAGGAGCCGTGACCAGAATGGGGCAGGTGCATCTGCAGGAGGGGCAGTTGGCCTTCACCATCATGGCCACCGTCGTAGCGACAAAGGCGCTGCCTACCACAGGTCTCCTGAGGCGCGGCAGGCCGCGTCTGCAGAGAAGAATGCTTCTGGCCGTTTTGCCACCAACTATGATCAGAACTGGGAGGGCGCAGTGTCTCACCTCAACACGCTCCTGGCCACCCAGGGCAGCCCCAGCTATGCAGGGCCTAAGTTCAGTGAGCCACCCTCGCCCAGCGTGCTGCCCAAACCCCCCAGCCACTGGGTGTCTTTCCCAATAGGCTCCTGCGACAACCGGGAGATGATGACCTTCCAGCTGAAGAGCCTCCTTAAAGTGCAGGCCTGAGAAGGATGCCCACACTTGATCATTGAAAAAAAAAAAGCCAATGCATGGACTGGGACTCTGTTGAGGTATCCACCCACCAGGAACGCTTCAGTGCTGTAATACTTTTAGCTCCTTTTTAAACTAACCTAATTTAAGGTTACTGAGTAATTGCAGCAATATTTTGCTGGAAATGTTTAACATCATCTTTTTAAGCAAACGATCTGTAAAAAAAAAATATTACAGCCCTGCAGCCTTGTTGGTAGGCGATGCCCTCAGTGGAGTCGGTATCTGTGACTGACAAACTGGATATCCTTTGTACTTCTATTTTGTTTTGTTCTTTTTAATGTTGGCTATTAAGGCAGATTGAGTGCCGTTTTCTTACCCAAACAAGAGTTGTAGTGTAGTTCAGGTAAATTCCCAACACTTTTACGGTCCATTTCTGTGGACAGACATGCCTTTTCATTTCCATAGGTTTTATGACGACCCTTTAGAGTAACCTCTAAAGCTTCAGGTGCTAAAGCAAGTTCATATTTGTAGCATTTTTTGTCAAGGGCCCTCCCTCTCGCATATGTATTGCACTCCTTGTTTGGGGAGGTAAAGGCACTCAGCCGCAGTTCTGCAGGGAAAAACGTTATTTTACTGGAGATAATGAGCTGTAGTTGGAGGAAAGGACAGGTTGAGAGAATAACCTCAGACGAAGGGTAAAAAGAGACCATGGCACACTGGCCTTTGACCACCAACTCCTGTATCCTTTTTTATTGCGCTGTGCGCACATGCACTATAGGAGTTGATTGTGTCTAAGGTCTGCAGCACTCTATCATAGCATTATTTTGTACAGGTCCTTTCTTTTTTGTTTGTGGTTGAAAGTTGTATGACATGCTGTGTGTTACCAAAGCAATGATTTTGCTGTTTTTCGTTTTTGGACATCCTCTGTGTGGTTGGCGTTGTTGCCTTTGCCACTGTAAACTTTGCCAGACTGCATGGTGAACAGGTTGAAGGGCCCTGGGTTGCCTGTTCACCTGTTCCAATCAGCACTGTTAGTAGTCCTCAGCCTCTGCCTCTTCAGGGCAGTGCAGCAGCTTCAACATGCGGAAGGAGGCCATGCTCGGACGTGGGACTGCAGAGTTTCACCCGACATGGTCCTGTTGGCTGCGTGCATTTATGTGCAAGGTGGGGCAGAGCTGAGGAACGTTCCTGAAGAGGAGTGGCCCATTTTATCTTTAACATGAGGCTGGAGGCTGTTTGTGTTTGTGTTTACAAAACAGGTCTCACTGTTTGACCATTGCATAATCTATAGACACTTGCTGCCCATGCCTCTTCCTCGTTTACCCTGTTGCACTTCAATCAAATTTTTTTTCCCGATGAGTTACAGCTCAGAATGCTATTGAAATGATGGAGGCGGAATTGACTATCTTCCTATGGATTCTCTATTTTTATGACTCAATCCTCTATTGAAGCTCTTATTGCTCTCCCTTTGCAGAATCGGAGCTGTGAATGGCCAGCGTTTAAGAAAACAAAACAAAGTAGGAGAGCTTGTTAGTGTCTGTTCAAGAGCCATGTAAATAATAAAATGTATAAAGTACTTGTAGCATATGTACATTTGCAGGTCGTATTTGAGGCCTGCCTGACAAAAGTATTTTTAGTAATAACACTGAATGTATAAGACATGCTAAGGACACGTCTTAACTTCAATACAGAAGAATATTTTTGTTAAAAAAAAAAAAACAACCTGCTATAGCATTTGTCAGAACCCCTGCACTGTTACCTTTCCAGAGATCTTGCACATGTTTTTTATTGTTTTATATGACACAGTGTAGGGTGAAAATGCTAAGTGCAAATTAGGTAAAAGTTCGACAAAATGCTCATAATTGGATTCAAGGAGACTTGCTTATGTACCAACTGGGAGTTGTGAATGCATTTACAATGTGTACACATGATTTAGATCCTAAGTTGGAAAACTTTGTGCCTCAGTTGAAACTCATGCTATAACTTCCTTTTTATTTGGTTACGATATCAAAAGTTGACCAAATACTTCTTCTTCAAGCCGCTTTCAGCTCTCAGCTGTTCTTCCGCCAGCTGACACCTGAATGTGGCTCCGCATTGTTTGAGTACTGCCTTTTCTGGATTCTTCTTGTAAATTTGTTTTTCTTGCCTAGCTCCAGTTGTGCATGGCAGTCTCCTTACTCTAAATTTGTATTGTCTACATGAATTGGCTTTTAATTTGTTTCCCCCTTGATACAATGTCACCAAGAAATGAAAAATGTGCCCCCATTAAAGATTGGTAAGAATTTGTGAAAAAAAACAATGAAAAAAAAAAAGAATTGACAAGTTATCCAAAAGAAAAAAGAAAAAGAATAAATCCCTTCCCCTTCCCCCCACTTCTGTCTGAGTGTCTTTTTGCAAATATTATTCTGGGAATGTTGGAAAACAAAGCCACAGTTTAGACAACACAGTAAGAATCCACAGATTTTATTGATAAAGAACAGCAGGTTCAACTTTTAGGACGAGGTTAATTCAGGGATAGTTGTCATTTGATTCTGTCACTCGACAAATTAAACGCAAAGTCATTGCAGGTCATTTCAAACATACTGTTGCGTAACAAAATACTTGACACTGTAATGGTACTAACCGACTACATTCAGTTTATCAACTGCCATATAATTTACAGGTATAAGATACGGTTTGTCTACAGAAAATAAATTGCCTATGAAACCAGGCACATAAGGTCAGATCACTAAGTAAATACTGGCAAGTCAGGCCTTGGTTAAATGTAATTTGGATTCTGTTAGATAATACACAACCAAAGTGAGACAGGTTCACAAATATTGACTGTAAATATTGCTAACGCAAAGTACAAAAGTATCACTGCCAATGCCAAAACTACCATTATCTCCACTTTCTGCATCCCACATAGAAAAACACACAACAGGAGAAAACTGTGCTTCCATTATTCACTTAGCAGAAACTTTTCCTTCCACTGTGTTATAAAAACATAACACAGCCTCTGCTGCTCTTTCCTTTGGCAACAGATTTCTGAAAAATGAAACGATAAACACAAGCAGAGGGCATAAAGCTACTAATTATAAGTCCCTTTCACACAGAGATTCCCTAATCTGTTGGAGATTTACAATGAATTACGCAAAAAGTGCGACTTCTACAAACAGCCTCAATAGAACGACCGATGCGTGAGTGGAGTCATGAAACCAGGTCACCTGTTCACAGAGACACTATCTCTTGCCTTTACTGCCCTGAAACTACCTCTGAAGGTGCCACGACTCCATCCTACTGTTATGTCTCTACGTCATTCACACAGATAGCATTAAGTCAAAATAACCCTAAAACAAAAGCTATGTGAAAGGGATTATAATTGAAAGTTAAACACAATCACCCTCACGCACAAACGGTTTTTAGAGGAACACGGAGGCAATCAGTGGCCACCAGACTTGCGTCCAGCCCAGGACCTGGAGCGAGACCGTGACCGAGACATGGACCGAGAGAAGGAGCGTGAAGGAGATCTTCCCACCGACTGCTTCTGGGAGCTGGAGGTCGGGTGGAGGTCCTCAGAAGGGCTGTGGGACCTTGACTGGCTCTTTTTAGCTTTGGGCCTCGATCTGGAAGGTGAGGGGGAACGGGAGGCGGAGCGGGAGGCCTGTTCATGGTGTGCTCTGGAGTGGTGCTCACGAGGAGGACCTTTGTACCTGCTGGAAGTAATTATGGTGCTTAATTTGGGGTTGCAGGAGACTTTACTTTGGTTTTCAGAATACAGTGAGATTATCAAAGAGGCCTACTTGTCATTTTCATGGCTCCTGCTGCGTCTGTGCCGGCTGTAGGACCGAGAGCTTTGGAAGAAACGAGAAACAACTTTAATTTATGCTAGCAACAGTTCGTATGTCCTCCTCTATCTCTGTCAGTTTTAGATGTCATTTGTGATTAAAAAAGGAAGACAAACAAGTTACATATTTTATTCAATTTGATAATAGAAAAGCTCTGTTAACAGATTTCACACTATGAAAAGAGCCTCTCATTAGAGCAAACTTTGCTGGACACTCCTGTCTAATTGTTTGCTAGTTTTTAAGCAGGTTAGAGCAGTTTGAAAATCAACACTTAATCCAGAAATCACCTGCTTGGTGATCTGAGTTTCTGGCGACAAAAAATGCCGTTGTGCATGGACAGGCAACTTGATCATTGTGACGAATGGAAATATTTCTTTTCCTACTTGTGCGTTAAACTGACAAAACATCTTCAATGTGAAGTCATGTCAACAAACAGCTAGTGAATGTCCAGTGTGTTAGAAACAGTTTTCAGTAACATACAAGACCAAAACACTCACTCTCTGGGACTCTCGGATCTCCGAGGACGACGGTCAAAAGAGGGGCTCCGGGACCTGCGGCGATCGTAACTGCGGCTCCTGGAGCGTCTTCGTCGGCTGTCCCGCTCGTCGTCATAACGCGAGAAGCTGCGAGGTGAATGGCGCTCCTTGGATTTCATCTGGTTCGGAGCTAAAAAGCAAAAGCAGAGTGACATTAAACCCAGAATATCCACATTCAAGAACTTGAAAAGCTGAGGCGTGTGAGGTCTTCGTACTCTTGCGGTCTCCTTGCGCAAACTGGATCTCGATCTGGCGCCCACAAACCCATTTCCGGTCCAGGTTGTGCAGAGCATCTTCTGCGTCACGGACGTCCTCAAACATGCTGTGTTGTTAAGGCTTTTATTTTTTTTCTTTTGTTTTCATTTTGGAAAAGTTGGGACAAACAGCTGCACACATGCACGACAAATAGAGACAACAGCCTGCAACACACGTTAGAAGCTGAGAATCACACACACAGCGAGTGGACCAGAGGTGAAGTATCTGGTCACAGTTTAAAGAAAAATTAGAACGTTATTTCCTTATTCATAATTGATTGTCTTCAATAATCAACTGCAATTACGGTACTAAACATTACACTGGATCAATGGGGCCATCTGTGATTTCAGATCGTGAAGACAAGACAAATATCGATAGCGATCAGATTAGGTAGGATACAAAAACTTTGGCTTGTTACCTTTAACATGCTTGATCTTTGACCTTGAGCTTGATCTTTATTGTCTTGGCAGAAGAACTTGGGGTTTCCTGCTTGTCTTTGCCCAATAAACACTTTGCTTTTCCTCTCTTTGGGAGTCAAATGGAAGTCTGGGTGCTCTCTGTCTTTTTTGTCCTCTTTGCATCTTCATGCTTTCTCTTTACTTTCCAAATTCCACTATTTGCTTGTCGCCTGGGTGTCTTTGGCTTGAATCTACTCTACAACCGCCTTTCAACTTTCTTTGGTGTGGGGTCTCCAGAACTGTATCTTTATCATTCTAAGGCAACAACAGAAGAAATATTGGTTAGGAATAGGCGTAATGCTACAGATATCAAATGACACAGGTTTACAAATTTACCAAAAACACTTGAGATACAATCAGAGTGAATCCTGGAAAAAGTCAGGTTAGAAGTTGTATATGTGAAAATAAAGGATATTGAATGTAAGCAAATCCTCTTGGCCGTCGTGAATAGAAGTCAAGCGGAATGTAGACATCTACTATAGGCCCATAACGACCAAACTCACGGCGCAAATCCTCTGGCCTAAAGTGTCATGAAATAAGCACATTTACTTTGCTGGCTGCCATGTAAACGTGGCTGGAGTCCAGAGTGCAGAGTATACACAGGAGGTGGTGCCAGCACAGCTTGTTACAATACTTAACAGCATACAAATCAAATCTCCTCACTTTGATGATCAGGTCATGTTATTCAAGTGAAAATAGAAAACAAAAACAAGAAAACAAAAACAGTAACAGTCGATTTTACACAATCGCAGCTATAAAAGCCACAAACAGGGTTGATGATCAGCAAAAATGACTAAAACTGGGTTATTAAATTAGTGCAACTCATTCCCTGAGAAAAACCAAGGTTAATTACAGAATTAAGCTAGGCACCTAGGAATAAAAACAATGTATGACAGTTAATGTGTGAGACTTATGAGAGTTGATGATATTTACAATCGCTCATGACAAACTGGCAAATGTACATTTATTTTCACCTTAATGTAGATGAATTGACCTGTTCCAGCATAGAAGATGAAAAATACCTTGTTTGTAATATTTGAGTGATGACAAACAAATGGGACAGGACATATGAGACTTGTTAACTAATGCTAGATACTTGACGCCCCCCCAATCAATGTCGGTCGTTCATAACAAATCTGCCATTTAGATTTGTAAAGATTAAATGCAACATGAAATCAAACAAATGATTATATACAACACTAATTGTGAACTCAAACCTTCAGTGAAGAACTAAAATAGCAGCAGAAATTGTCTCCCACTGTCGTGGAAATTATCAAATATCTGCAACAGAACCGATGATTTGCATTTATGAATGGCTGCAAATGGCCGCCTAAAAAGCCACGGCTGTTTGCTTTTAGTTCATTGCGAATCAACTTCTAATTCAAATTATTCCTCGCCAACTACCTTCAAAGCAAACTAATTCAAAGTCAAAGCTTATAGTTTTATTCTATCACTAAAATAACAGTAAAATAATCGAATAGTGGGAGTAAACTAGAATATTTGACTGTATTTTTGTCAGTTTGGTATTAAGATGAATTCGCGAGCAACAAGAGAAACATATCCAATGTCGAACAGAATTGGCAATCCGACTGACGGCGCACACGTAACGTACAAAGGCTTCACTGGTTTACGGTCTACGTAAAAAGAAAGAGGTAATGTAGCTTCGGTTTCATCGACGCAGCCCGTTAGCTTGATCTGCGCTTTGTGCTAATAGAAGAATTGAGCTCCGCTAAAAATATAGACGGGTAACTCGAGCGATACTGGACTGAAAGCACAACGACAACCATGCCCTGACTGCATTCACTCGTGGTTGATGTCACTTTGCTATTTTGGTGCTAAAAAACGGCGGCTAGCTGCCGAGCATTAGCTTGACCACGCTTACATCCAAGCTACGCGGCGGTGAAAAAGGAGCACGTACCTGGATTCGTCGGAGATATTTCGCACGAAAAGAGATGAATTAGGAGGCCTCATGTATCTTGCCATTTTTCAGCGGCCCGTAGCTGTGTCCTCAAGCGGCCGCGGGTACGTTTTTAGCTGCGACTTCGCACACGCAAATCTTGGTAATTCGCGGAGGCTCACGCACAAGCTACGTGGTCAAAATAGTTGCCACACATTGCGCATGCGCCGAGCCGTACAGCCGCGAAGACTGTCACACACGCATCTGGGTTTTCATGACTTCAGAGGACAAAACCTCCGGATCGATATTTTATCAGCACCAAATTAGTGTTTATCACGACTACGAACATTTACAAGCAGATAATAACGAAATAAACATCCGACGAAGACAACCAATTGTTTTAAACGTAATATTAGATCAACTAAAATCACTACAAAGAATAAGATTTTTTAAAAAGAGCAATGTAGTCTTCAAAATGACAGAAGCATCGCTTGCCCACTTCAGACGGTAAAACGAGTACTACATCATACATTTGTCTTTGAGGGGCGATTAGGGCTGATGTTTGGTTGTATTAGGCTTAATATTCGAGGCAACATTCATATGAAATTGAACTGAAATATTGAAGTGGGTATTTGCTTTTCACATTCAAATGAGAGGCAGGACCTCAAAGTGTGAGGCACAAATGTGCAAATACAACATGACACCTCTTTAACCAGCAAGTGTGTCAATCTTTGTCACACAGGAAGCTATTCAAAACCTGCATTCTTCCTCCTTACATTTGTTCCTTTCTTATGTTTCTTTTATCACACACCAGTCAGTCATTCAGGCATGAAGGAAAGCACAAAGAAAGCTATATTTGCATGCAGAAGAATGACACACAATGCTTTTTTTTGTTTTGTTTTTTAAGCAAGACTTTTATTAAATACACTGGTTCCTCCTCTGCTGAGTTTAGATCTTTTTGCTCCTCCTGATGAGAGTGGTCGAGCCCATGGTCACGGTCTGAAAAACAATTCAAGAAACTGTTTATAATGTATGAAGATGAAAGACATCACTCGGACTCACAGTGCACTTAACAGAGAATACATCTTCAGGAATGGTGAGACAAAAACCTCACCTCGATCATCTCTCCTCCTTTGAGCTCTTGAACGTGGGACATCTTGCCAGTGTTGGTGACGAGCTTTCCTCCCTCCATGTTGACGATGCACTGGGGAGGTCAGAGACGATAGTGAGCATGTTGCACCGTGCCATCATCAATGACACAAAGTTTTTCCGAGACTTGCACACCAACGACATCAAAAACTTACAACCGACAAGTTCAACAGAAAACGTAGAGCTCCAAACCAAATTTGCAGCTTTTTGGCTGCAAGAATAGCAAAGTAGAAGTGGGATTATTAACCTTGAGCTTCTTGCCGTCCATGGTGGTGATGTCAGCCTCCTTGCCAATGGTAAAGGAGTTGGTCACAGTCTTTCCAGGAGTCTTTGCAACGATCACAAAATCTTTGCCGTTCTGCTTGATCTCAGTGATTGTCTTGATGTCCTTTGCCATCTTGATGACGTCTTCGGGGAGATCTGTTGAGGGAAAACAGGGGTTTATTTTCCTTCGACACAGGTGAACTTAGAAGCAGGAACAGAGGATGACTTGGACTGCAGAGTGGTGCTGTCTTCACAATCATGCATGTCAGAGGGAAACTTGTTTCTCACCCATGGCCCTGAGGAATTCCTCATAGTTCTCCTGAGCGTAGACTTGCCATGTTCCACTGAAGTCCATGATTCCTGGAGGATGTGAGTTCTCCTTCACCGAGGCGGCTGGAGGCTGTGGCAGCTGTTTGAAGCTCAACACAAGGTGGAGACTGAGAACGCCCCTCCGGTCCTTCTTATACTCAGCAACGAAGGTGTTCCCTGCGCAATGTCTAATGAGTAACAAGCTCCTCTGAAGTAATCGCCACTGTTTGAACAACCTGGAGTTCACTTGCTCCCGTTTGACCGCACACCGGAGATGAGCATGAACGGAAATTTTTGGACATTGTTACCTATCCAACAAACCTGTGCAAGAATGCAGAAATGTGGCCATTTTATCTGGACCTTGCCTTTTTTTGGGTGATGAACGTGGGGCAGGCTGCTAAAGCTGCATTGGCAGGACACTCTGGCACTGAAGGAAACCTCATCATTGATAAAGTGCAGAAGTCCGATGATGCAGAATCAAGAGAAAACAATGTTTAAGTGAAAATGCATTTTGTTATTGCATTTAAATCGAGTTCTTTGTGTGTTTGCAGCCTCTCCTCTGTGTCCCACCCAACCGCACTCAGTGCAGGAAGGTCAATGACACAGCGGACCACTGGCTTTCAAAGTGACAGACATACAAATTGCAAAACCAAACTCAAAGTGAGCTGTTGCCCACTTCATCTCCTTAACTCTAACACAGAGTCTATTGAGTAAAAATAGAGTGTTTGTAGAAACAATGCAGCAGAGAAAGCCTTTTTATTCAGTAAACACAAACAAACAACACAAATGCACCACAAAAGAATTGAAGCTTGTGACTCGGCGTCTCGTTGTTTTTAATTTGTCACCGAAAAACACTCGAGACGATGTTGATACATGACATCGCCAGAACGAAACTCAGAAATGAGCACCTAATAAAACGTTACATGAATCAATTAGTTTAAAAATAACATATTGTTCTACTTTAAACACCAAGATGGAACCCAGATGTTCATTCTTGTATGTGTACATTTTTGTATAAGGATTTGCACTCAATTGTTTCTGCTAAGTATTTTTATTATTAGCAACACTTTATAAACTCGAAATTCGAAGCACCAGCTTTTCATCTCTGACTCGTCAGGCTGTGCTAACCCATCTCCACTGCGTTGGCGGGAGGCTTCTCCCCCCGCTTGTACACGCTCACGGTCACGTCGGCCGTCTCCGAGCCGTGCTGGTTGTGCACGAAGATGCTGTACTTTCCGGAGTCCCTCATGTTGACGTCGTTGATGGTGATGGAGCTGCAGTTGGGCTCCCTGGTGATGGCGAACTGATCCTGGTTGAAGATCTCCTTGTCGTTGCGAAGCCAGCAGGATTCCGGGGCCGGCTCGCCGGCGATGAAGCACGTCAGGCACAGAGACTGAGAGAAGGCAGGGAGTATGAACCGTCAGGCCGCGGACGTGATCTGGCCCGTAAAACCTAAACACGCAGCTGGATGGCAGGTTTACCTTGCCCTCCATGATGGCCACAACATCAGGAAGCCCCTTGAGCACTTTGGCCCGCTCTGAAACAAAAACAAGATTTAACAATGCCTCCCCGCTCACATCCTCTGTGGACCTGAAGGGCAGAAATATTTCACACTCACTTTTCTCGGCGATGGCCAGTTGCCTGAGGAGACGAAAACAGAGGGTCAGATCAATATGACATTGCACCGTGTCAGACAGTGATAATCTGCGCTGAGACATTTCTCTACAAACAGCTTCCAACAGCAACTTCCAGTGTGTGTGTTTTTTTTTCTGAAAGTACCCGGTTACCTCTGACACCTCAGTGTTTGCTGTTAGTCACACCGCACGCCGTGCGAGTTGCTCCTGCTGGTCCGACACTTACTTTAACCTCTGGTGCTCCAGTAAGGCCTCATCGAAGGCTGTTGGAGGTTAAAACAACGATGAAGAACATGTTTTATTTGACCACAACTTTCCAAAAACGAAATGAAACTTCTGTACGTGCTTGGGTCTGTTCTCATCTTAACAGTTTCATACTTTCTTAAGTTGGTCATAAGGTTCCTAAATTACCAAACCAGTTATTCACCAAAATGACA
>JAUESF010000008.1:7653740-7669843 GCA_032274765.1 Malacoctenus tetranemus
ACAGCTGCACAAAGAGAGCTCCTCCTTATCCCGACCCTGCGTGCAACACTGGGAAGAGGAGGAGGAGGAGGAGGAGGTGTTGTTTTCTGGTGTCAGACCTCCAACCCCTTCGGCGAACTACACGATACGGTGGCGAATTATTGTTTAACACGTTGGATGTTTTCTGAAAGAGTTGCACCTTCCAAGAAAGAGAAGTTTAAAGAGGTCAAAGCTCCTGTTCGTCCACAGTTCCTGCTAATCCTGTCGGGGCTTTTCTATGGTCACTGCTCAACAAGCCAGAGAAAAACAGACACGAGAAAGGGACGAGCTGATTATCGCCCCCAGTAAATAAAAACAACCACACATTTAAGGATGGTTTGTCCCTCTCGTTCAGAAACCAGCTTCACAGAAACACAACCCACCCACCTGTTATTCTTCGTTTCTTCTCGTGCTCTGTCGGCGTTAATGGGCTCTGTGTAGTTTTTGCCCCACAGAAACTCGCTCTCGTCGTTCATCTGATCGACCTCGTAGCCCAAAAATATGAAGCCGTCGTCGTCCACGCCAATCTCAATCTCCCTGGTGCCTGAGAATGAATATTTATGAAGAGTTTTTATGGTGAGAAACCAATTCCAGTTTGTTTTATTAGTTCTTTTGACTTAAACATCATCTCATGTTGTAAAATTTTAAATTCAAGACATGTCCCTGTGGCTGTGATTGTTGTTTTGGCTTTAAATTGCCAGGAAATAGACCAAAGGATTGATGCCACTCCATGTATCTCTTGGCTTCAGTGTCTAAATCAGAGAAATCGTGTCTCTCTGCTGGGATCTTCGTGCATCTTCTATAACTTTTTTTAATTTGTCATCTTTAAAGCACAAAGCAGAGACACCCTGGGGACGATGTTCATTAGGAGTCTTTGTGGACTGAATGTGGACCGAGCGTGACGGACCTGGTCGGGTCTGCGCTGTGATCGGCTCGGTGGGCAGAGAAGGAGCGCCGACGCCAGCCTCATTGGCAGCCGCCACGCGAAAGCGGTAGGTCTGACCCTCCTGGAGACCCGACACCTGCACGCCATGAGAGGCACATCAAATATTTACCAGTCGCCGTCATTATTCACCCACATTATTCGCATGTGTTGCCCTACAGAAACATACGGGCATAAAAAAAAACCCCACACATTGAAGACCGTGGCTCGTCTCCTGCGGCTGAACTGCTTCCAGTCTGCCTCCAGTGTAACTACAGCTCCACTCACCTTGTAGCGTGTATCGGTGATTGGTTTCTCATTCAGCACGGACCACTCCTCTGATTGGTCTCCCTGGCTGACTTCCAGGAAATAGCCGGTCACGGGGCCCTGCCCTTCATAGAGCGGAGCTTCCCAGAGGAGGACCAGGGAGTCGCTCCTCACCTCCCTGCTCTGCAGGTCGTAGGGGCATCCTGGGAGAGATGGAAGGGGGGGGGGGGCGGGGGGTGAGCGCAGGTCATGGCCACACCGAGCAAACGAACGGAGCGAGCAGAATACAGACCTGCTCAAATAAAGGGACGAGTCACGCCGAGGCGACCCGCACGAGCGTGCTTCTCGTCGAAGTCACGACAGAAGGCTCCAGAAGAAGAATCGTGCGAGTAGGAAAAACAAATACTGCGGCTTTCCTTAATCTACCCTGACTGACTCCACGCCGGCACGTGGCAGTTAATTTGCCTAATGATTTTCGGTCACTTTTGAATCATTAATGGCACAGAGAAAAAAGCCCATTTGCCAAGATTAACGAGCTGCACTTTAGAAGTGGCACATCGGAGGGGAACGAGAGACAAGCTCCATTTTGAATATTAATGGTTCAGGAGGCTGATGCGAGCCTGGCCAGAAATGCCAGGTTGTTTGCCGACAGTTGTGTAAGCTACCGGTGGAAGGTTTGTCGTAATACTGGCGATAATAAAAGGCGTGTTGTCTCCTGAGGGAGGAGACAGCGTGCTCGTGACCTTTTCTAATCCCATCGCCCATGTTGCAGATTAGTATTGTTGCATCCCAGGATTGAAACCTGCTGCCTGATGAAGCGGCTCCGTGCTGAGTTGGCATTTTTTCTCTCTGTGTCTACGTGGCCTCTCACGATCTCCCCACTTTTTAATTCCGGGGAACTTTATGCTGACCTGTTTGTTTTGGAAGGATTAAATGTGAATTTAAGTGGGGAAAAAAAAAATCGCCTATAAAAATGCGGGGAGCAGTCGTGTCTTGTCGGGGTTTTCCTTGGTTTGATGTATTCAGGTGATGTTTAAAAGGTTTTATAGAGCATTAAAAGTATCACCTGGTTCTGGCATCGTCCACTCCTCGCATAAGAAATCGTCGCTGGGCTCAGAGGGCTTCCCGACGCCGACCGCGTTGGCAGCAAACACGCGGAACTGGTAGTAAAGTCCACTCGTCAGGTCGGAGACCTGCAGCGACAGAACATGACACGGACATAATGAAAAAGTCATCTCTCAGACAGTGGGAGGAAACCAGAGGGCCCCTGAACACAGCACATGTACAGAAATGAACACACAAACTGTGCAGAAGACGCCTCCAGCCTGGAATCAAACCAGGGATCTTCACAGCCTGGGAGAAAGGTACAGTGGTGGATACACTATGATAACAAAGCAGGAAGGGGCTCAGTGGGAACTCATACTGTAGCTATTTTATAGAAAACGAAGCGTTTATCAGCATCGACGTGAACTCTTTAACACTTGCTGATGTTGGAGGGACGGTCGCATTACCCGGGAAGGTTTGCAGCATCCTTATTGGTCATAGCCACAACGCGTCGAAGACCGACCGCCAGAGGGTTTGTTTGTCCAGTCGCCTGCCGAGCGGTACATCAAACCGCCGGCCTCTTTGCAAACGGTTTCCGAGCCGACGCGACGCTTATTGCGGGCGTAAACAATCTGGCCTGTCAGCTTCGGACCTTCATGCTGTCAGGCACGAGTTCCAACCACTTGGAAACAGGCCGTGATTTATCGTGTTGTTTTTACGGCGCTGCACTCTGAGACTCGGACTGTGAAATATACAACGCGTCTTCCTGCGTTGGCTGTGTTTAAGTTTGTAAAGCGTTGTTTTGAGGATCTGTCCAGATGACAAAATGTGCTATTTCTTTTGTACCAGCTCGAGTATCGTGTAGATTGTTGTTTTATCAGTAATAAATGAGCTTTTGTCAGACTTCCAGTGGTGATAAATATCCTTTTAGACCCTTTTCTTAATGTTTTCTTCATCAACACCTCTACAGTCGGTGGCCTTCTCTCATTCCTTCGCCTTTAGAAGTCGAGTCGTCGCAGTTCACAGGAGAAAGAGCTCCTTGCTTGTACAGTTACTCTCCTCCTGACTCAGGAAGGCATTTTACGAGATATTAGCTCTGCTGCTGCCGCGGCTGCTGCTGCATCTTTCTAAGCCCCAGAGACATTTTTGCTCCGGGAAGAGAAGGGATTCAGTCCTATTGATCTGCGCATTGATCTTCCTATTCACAGCCACTTAGACTTTAAGGCCCTTATCGCCTCCGTGAACAGTTGTGAACCTCCGCTGCCGCTTTTGGCTCTCTCCTGGCAACTAATTGACACAACCAGAGGGAGCTGATTTCACAGTAATAGCTATTGCTATCTGAAAACCCACCGCCTCCCACCTGCAGCGGCTCTTCATTATCTATAGATCCGTCTCCGAGCACGTTTGGGCCGAACGACGCCTCTCATCAGATCAATGTACAGTGCAAACCGAGAAACGCAAGTGACTGTGAAAGCAAGAGCTACGAAGGACGGCGTCCATTTGCGAGATGGCGAAAACGGATTCAGTTGATTATCCAACAGAAATGTTTTGCCTCCTTCAGCAGGTCATCAACGCACAACCTGTAATTCATCAGGTGCCTTAATGGGATGCTGCTCTTCCTCGACCACATCCATTCTGAAAGACATTTAGCTGTTATAAACACTCCACTGCTGTTGCAGAGACACTACTTCTCTGCATGTGGCCACAGCAGAAGAAGAGTGAGTCGATCGACTGAACTCTTGTCCTAAACGACCTCTTTTAATTTGCTTTAAAGTATCTTTGGCCGCCTGTGTAAACTTGGGACATCTCAGCCTGAATCTAAAGTACTGGAATACTCTAGTTCTGTTCTCAATACCTTTATGGCTTGTAAAGTGCATTCACTGAAACTGAAAGAAACACAGGAGTTTCACACTAATTTGGTTCCTCCACAAAAGTTTAGAGATGTTCTTTCAACAACAGCAAGAGTTTAAAAAAAAAGAGTCTTTTGGACCAAAATCGTGTACAACCTTCAAAAGAACAGCGACCGTGAGTGCAAATTAGCTGTGCAATCGATGCTCTAATGAGTCTAATTTGCATCGCCACAGTCAGCAACCGGAATCAAATAACAGCACATGCAGGAAATTAGGGGAGTGTGTTTTGTGGAGGAGGCTGTGGACGTTTCCTCGTTTTGCCCAAAGGGGGGCGCTGCGTGTTCTCAACGGAGGGGTTTCTTTTTCTTCAAGGAGGAAGGGGTCTCCAGTCCTCCAGCTTGTGCACGGCGCAGCATGCAGGGGATAATCTCGATGTACGTCGGCACAGTCATTTTCCTCCTAATTGGCTTTGTCTTTGTTTTTCCCCAGGAGCTAAAAACAACCACTCACACATAACACATTGGCACAATGTCTAATTACGGAGCACCTGTAATCTCAGGGAGACAGGTTAAAGATTTAAGTTTCCTTCGGGTCTCCATGGACACTGCCTGTTGCCTAGTGACACAGCCAACGCGGGCGCGGGAGCTTTAACCATTATTGCCATTATTCCGAGGCAACTGAAAGACGGCGAGACAACTTGAATTAGTGTAATCATATTAAATGTTCTTAGTGGTGGTGAATAACCACGGATCTCCTTTGAGCTCCCTGAGGGATTTCTATTCAGCATTTTCAGTGGAATTAAAAAAAAATCACATTTTATTCTTCAAACTGCCGACAGCAAACAGAAACTACAGGGTGAAGGGTGAAGAATAATTGTTCTTGATTTCATCTGGCACAAAAATTTACATGTGAAGTTTTTCTTTAAAGCAATGAAGCATTATATAAACATAAGTTTCCCTTTTTTTCCTCACCTTCAGCTTCCTCTCTTTGACGGGCTTGACGTTGACCTCCCTCCACACTTCGACGTCTTTCTCCCTCTGGTCCAGGAAGTAGCCACGCACGGGCGTCCCCCCGTTGCTGGCGGGGGCCCTCCAGCCCAGCACCATCTCCGAGCCGGTGCACAGCAGCAGGGCGATGGCAGATGGAGGGGAGGGAACATCTGGACGGGGGAGAGGGAGGAACCAGTAAAACAGGGAAAGTCGCGGTGTGATGGATGGGGGACTCTCAGCAGGCACCCAGTCGGGCTAAATAGACCAAGACAAGCTGATTTCTCCCCAGTTGACAACTATCAAAGTCACGACTCGAGCCTCACATTAAGTTTTTTTCACTGATGTGAATGAAAAGAAATATTTGGCTCCTTTTCTTGAGAAAAAGATTCATTCATCAGAAAGAATTGGACCCGGGCCATTATCCCCCAGGTAATGGCAGAGTGGCAGAATAGATGTGAGATTATTCTGGCAGTGAGTGGCAAGCGAAATGACTCATCGCTGTATCGAACTGCGGGGCTGCAGAGTGCACATCATCGGAGACTGACGCGCAGCGAGACGCGGTCGGCATCTCTCCAAGTTCCCCGGAGTTGCTCGTCGCCTGGCAAATCATTCGTTGGAGGCCGCATGGCTCAACGTACAGGAGGAGCACTGTCTCAGGTGAACACGAGACACAACACATCCTCTTTTCTACGCCACTTAGTTCTCCTTCGTGTCATTTGAGAAAAAACACATCCTGTGAAGCTGCTGGTGTGTCACCGGAGAGGCTGCGAAACATACCGAGGACAAATATTTCTTTATGGTGAACGCAAGAGGGGTTTCTTTTTTCTTGTTTTATTACACTGTATACACATAAACTCTCAGAGAAAGCTCATGAGGCTTGCAAAGAAAACTACAGACGTGCAAAAGCCTGTTCCGAGAGTTCCTCCGAACGCTATTAAAGGCGGAGTGGGAGCTGGAAAAAAACAGCAACAAAAAGTACAGAAAAATTATTAGAACGAACCTGAGAAGTGTAGAATTTTAAAAAAATGATGTGCAGTGTTTTTGTTTCTGCATTTTCAATGTTTCAATCGAAAGGAAATGGAAAAAAAACGATATATAACATTTAAGCTTTCACCTGGAAGTCTCTTTTTTCACAGTATCTTGTTTAATTCTTCCTATTTACACCTACTTTTCTTCATCACACCACCAGAGAAAGGAGTTTCATCACACTCAACTGATGAAAATCACAAGTCCTTCTCCCATCTCCTACCCGACAAAGACATGGTTGCACCTTCCTGCCAGCAGGTGGCAGTGTGAGCGCGCCTCCAGCAGGGGTCGCAACAGTCATGCGCGGCCTGTTGCATCAAGCTCAGCATTACATCAGCATGGTCAGACTCAGGAATCCAGTCAATCCTTCACAGCCGGCTGCGTTGCAGGCGGATATTTTGGTGTTTTGGCTCCATGTTGGACGTCTGAACTTACGAATGGCTGCTTTGACGACGATGGGCTCCGACGGGTCTGAATACTGGCTGTTTCCCGCTCGGCTCACCGACTTCACCCGGAACACGTACTCCTTCCCGGTCTTCAGGCCGTGGACTGTAAACCTGCAGTTGGCACATTTTCACATCCTATTTAGTTAGAAACAAAATGTTTCCTTGCAGGGCAGCTAAGAATCTCCAGACGTCTGCCATGGTCACCTGTTTTTGGTGACGGGCTTGTTGTTCACCGTCTTCCAGTCCTCCGTGCCGCTTTCGCAGTAGAACAAATAGTATCCCAGGATGTCGTCTTTGTCTTTGGGCTCCTGCCACTGCAGCAGCACCGAGGTGTTGGTGTCTCTGAAGGCCAGGACGGAGTGAGGTGGAGCCGGCACCGCTGCGGGAAATCATCGAAATGGATCAACCCGAAAAAACCCTCAAAAGGATGAAATGATCATTGATTATCACAGAGAAACGAGCCTGCTCATTCACATTTTCAGTTCAGGAACAGCTGGAGGCACTTTCTGTAATGTTTCAAAAGAACATTACACATTTGCATATTTTGAAGACACATTAAATTCATTCAAATGACCAATATGCTTTTTCAGAAAAACCAAGGAAGGCTACATATTGAACTGATACCTCTATTGAAGCTTTTCCACATTTGTTCTCATATCGAAACGTTTGAGACTATATTGAAAATGAGGAATATCCTGATATTCTGCCAGCAAATCTAAAGAAAACATCGTAAACTGAGCAGCTGCACTTGCTGCGACCTTCCTTTTCTATACGCTGCTTCAGTGGCGGCAACGCGGACCAGCTGGAAAGAGCTGAAGTCGGGAGTCGCTCTTTAAAGTCTCACCTTTACACCGGTCGGAGTGAGAAAACCCGGCGCCGCGACATAACGCGTCCCCCCCGCCCCCCCCCTCACCTTGTGGCCTTCCGAGGGAGATCAGCGGGCTGGGCTCCGAGGGGTCGCTGACTCCGTACTTGTTGACGGAGCGCACTCTGAAGCAGTACTGCTTGCCCTTGACCAAGTCAAACACTGGGAAGCGGGGGGAGTTCACCGCCACGTCCAGACTGGCCATCTCCCAGCTGCCCTGGCCCGCCAGCGTCTGAACACGGACGTTTGGAACAGGAAAAAAAACAAAACACCGAGTTAATTTCAACCGGCGCTTCCAAGGACATCTTCATTAATCACTGCGAACGTGCAGCGTCCGGGATACAATCTGCTCAGGAGCGAGGCGAGCAGGCTGCCAAAATGCGTTCGAAGAAGCCCCATAATTCAACCCAAATTGAAGCCATCACTTGCTCTGTAGTTAACTGGCGATTGTGTAGCTTGTGAACAAACCACTTCATGTACCGACAAGGGCAAAGAAGAATAAGCAGTGGAAGGAGGACGTGATGAAGAGACGTTCAAGTAGGAATCTAAATATTTCCTTATGTTGAAAAGATGAAATACTGCGCAAATACAAAACAAAACTGACATTGAAATGTGAATAAAAAAAGTCATTTTAACTTCATCACTCCTAAATAAGTGTTTTGATATTGTTGTTTTTGGTCTTATGTTGTCGTTTGGTGTCTTTTCATCTTTATTCTCCTGCCTGATGAGCCCTTGTTTGAGGAGGGAGACTCTCAGAGTACAGTAGGGCATGTCAAAGAGATCAGTGCACTATAAAGTGCTTGCTCAAGGGCAGGAAGGATATTTGAATGTCGGCTTCATTATATAAGCTGAAGTGAGGCAGTGAGGCTGCAGACTTGAGTAATTTCAGATGCCTTTGACAGATTTGACAGTTTTATTAGCTCGGTAACTTAGAAAGCTTCAATAAAAACCTATTTCCTGTGGCAGTTTTCTGATTATTGGAGCTGGAAGCTGTTGAGCGTCTGGGTTGATATTGGAGGCAGCGGAGGCCCGTTTATTGTTGTGAAGAACGGGTCAGTCCCCACACTTTGATGTGAAAACCTTCTTTTTTTTCTTTTTTCTTCAGCCACATTTTCAGAGTTTTAATCTGGAGCTGGACAAATAAATAAGAACCCAGCAGCTAGACTATCTTCTCTGACCTTTTTCTCAGGCAATGCTAATATATAGACTTAAAAAAACTGATATTAATGCCTGTCTCGCTGTGAAACACATGAATCCATGAATGACAAATTTTGGTGCTGTGAATTCGCCATCGACTGAGAAAAAAACCCCAACCCCAAACATCTTGAGGTACATCAAGGTCTACTTGCTTTTAATGAGCAGATCCATTCCCAGTTAAACTGACACCCCAGTGGTGTGAGTGGGTGTGAGTGCTTCCCCCCTCGTTCTCCTGTCTTTTTAATTAGCGCTGTTGTCAGGAGCCTGCTGTTAATTTGGCTCACGTTCCTGCTCCACAGTGCCTGAATCCAACCGGCAGTCGGAGGTAAAATTCAAACCTCCACGTCCAATGTTTATGTGAGAGCAAAATACGTGTTTAACTGTATTCGCAAACACCATTTTTGAGTGCGTGTGTTTTACTTTATATCTTATTATGCTGCAGTTTGAACACAAAAGAAGTGAAGGAGCATTTTCCTGCTCATCGTGCGAACAAAATGTTTGCAATTTTCCAGCTCAGTCTTGCAGAATAAATGTTTGTTAATTTCCAGTAATATGAGTGAGGAAACCATTTTTTTTAATGCTTTTCAAATGGGAAAACTCCTCAAATTGCTGAGAGGGATGCGTTTTGATATCACTTCCTACCAGTAGAGGGCAGCAATAACTTTAATATTGTGCATAATTGACACTGTATCCCAAGCAGAACAATAGAGCAGAAAAATTTTGCATCTTACAGACAAACTTCATATCAGTTTGCCCTGTTATTTCCCATTGTGGTGTAACTGTTGAAATAAACCTTATAAAAGCTTTTATTGACATTTCTGATCATCTCATAATGTTTACTTGTTTAGCATGAAGGCAGGAACGTTTGACTTTAGCTCAAGTGTGCTTTTTTCCCAGCAGCCTTGAAGTCTGATGCAGGTCTGATGTGTGTTTTTTCTAAACTCTCTGGTTGTCTTTGGATCAGTCGCTGAGGAGGAACTCAAGTCAAGCTGAGTGCTCCGCTCGGATCACTGCTAGCCTGTCTTTCGGTATGCTGTTTGGTGCCAACCAGGTATTTTTTAGAGTTTATTTTCAGTGAAGACAGCTGCCTGCCGCAGCTCAAAATGGTGCCATGGGACCGAGAGCGGAGCCGGAGCTGCTGTAAAAACCAACACTTTATGAAGCTGAGGGGGAGCTGCAGATTGAGACGACAAATCTGCTGCCTTTTAACGTCACAGGGAACAGTTTTACTCATCTTAAAGTGAAATAATTCACTGTTGGAGCTTTGAATCACGTCTGAAATATCTCATCGCTTCTCGGTTCTCCGTAGGCGCCATAAATCTTTAGTCTAATTTCACAGTAGAACATTCAAACTGTTTCGAAAAGTGACTTTCTTGTTCATTCAAACTCAGATTCATTTTGTAAAGCAGGAAAAAAAGGGGGCAAAAGAAAATCAAAGTTTGCAGGATTCAATCATTTGGTCAGTATAATGTCGGAGAAACCTGAATAAAAATCACCGTAATAAAGATTTGATTGTTGAGGCTTTGCAGAGCCGTGATTTCACTTGTTCCGCCATGATTGCAGCACCTGAATGATTGAGCCGAACCCTGAAGTCCCTCCCCAGTCAGACACGTGCTCTCTTTTGGGTTCTACAGTCAAATGTTGGGAAAATGCAAAGTTCAACACGAGACGCCGCGATACATTTTCAATGTGCCAAAGTTTCTCAGTGAAAAATCTGAGCTGAATCGATGAGTCTCCGAACACGATGCGTCGCATCACAAATAGATGATCCCGATCTAATTCAACTCATACGAGTGTGATGTGCGTAAAAACGCAAAGCCCCTGATGTGAATATGTAAAAACTGCTTTTAACAATAAAGTTTAAAACCTCAGCAGTCAAACTTGGAAATCGATACATTTGCTTTTAACTCAAATAAATCATTATTTTAGGGACTTTTAGAAGATTTAATGCTTAATTGGACACAAATTAGAGTATGGGTCAGACAACATCTGAAGCTTTCAACACATTTTCCTCAAAATCGCTTTGAGGTTGACAATCAGTCTTTGTTTTGATAAAAAAAATAGAGGAATGTGGATCATTTAAAATCTAAAAACAACACTTTAAAAGGTGTTTTTATTCCTTTGGATTCTGGTAAAGCTCTTTGATATTAGCTCGAAGTTTATCAGCAGCACGTTCTTAGTTTTCCTCTTGTTTCTCGAGAGCAGCATCAATAATGAAAAACTCCCATAATGTGTGAATCGTTGCTCCTATAGGGAGCGAAATAAATCATCCCAAAAGTGAACGAGGTGTGATGTAATACTCATTGATATCCTGGCGCATTTCCTTATTGCTGCTTTCAAAGTGAGAAATGTCTCCCAAAACTCACATTTTGCTGCCGGAGTGTGCGTCTGTGGGTAATGCGATTTGGAGGATAATTGAGAAGCATTTTACAGTCTGGGTGAGCCGGTGCAGGTCCTGGGAGCTGGGATGATACAGACGCTGGTGCGCGGGCGTGAAGGACTGACCCGCTCCACGTAGAAGGAGAGCGGCTCCCTGCCTCTCGGCTCGGGCTCGTCCCAGCTCAGCACCACGTAGGTGTCGCTCACTTCGCAGGCGTGGACGTTCGTGGGAGGGAAAGGAGCCTTGACGTGACCTGCAGAGGAGGAGTGAAGGAGGAGCAGGAGAGGGCGGACGAGGAGGAGGAGGAGGAGAAAGAGGAGGAGGGTGACGATGCAGGCAAAAAGTTAGAACAGGGTCACGGAGAGTCCAAAAAAATAGAGCTGGCAGAGATCCGGCTTTTTTTTCTCCTTTAATATTTTTTTTTCTGTCAAAGTGTTTCACGCTTTGTATGCTGGATTTGACTCAAGCACGCAGTGGGTGAGATACACAGCACCTGCCCCAGTTTCACCTCCACTCCTAATGCCTAAGAACACCAGATAACACAGTCAAACGGCTTGAGTCAGCACACTCTCAGCCGCACTCCAGCTGATTCAAGGACAAAAGGGGGAGTTCAGATTACGGCAGCAGTGTCGGGGTTTTTGTGCCTGTCTGCCGCTCTGCAAGTCTCCATGTTTGTATCCCCAGAAGAGCTGCAGAGTGGATCAGAGGGAATACACAGCAAAGAGGAGTGCAGCGAAATGAGGGATGCTCTGTGTGTGTGTGTGTGTGTCTGCGTGCGTGTATGTCACTGCTACAGTTGTAACGCTGAAGAGACTGGGCTGCACAATATGTCGTCAAATGATCATTATTCTGGCTTCAACAATATAACCATGGCACACATGTAGCGCGGTGTATAAAGATATCAAGTCAGTCGAGCTTCGTGAGCGTCATGATGGAGGAAGACACAAAGCTGAACGAGGAAATAACACTTGAAGAATCTGTTGTTTTAAAGGTGCTCGGACTGTGGCAGTATTCAGGTCAACCTGCGCAGTGTGAAAGCAGAACCAGCGAACCAACGAAGCAGGTTTGTGGAGTCGTCACGGTTGACGAGGACTAATCTCTGCCTCCTCCTCCTGTATCGCGCTGCCTTTTTCTTAGCACTTGGCGTCTGCCGCGCGACAACACAGTTCCCCTCAAACTGCAGCCGCACTTCATTGTAAACATCAAACAATACGAGGAAAAGTGACGAGCTCCCATAAAAGCTGACGCGCTTCTGTTTCCATTGTTTACTTCTTCTCATTCTTCAGAGCTTCCCTATTTTTTGGAGTCAGTGACGATGTAACTCAACCTTCTCATGGAGCCTTTAAAAATGCTCGCTCGGCTCGTCTCACAAGGCGAAAATACAAAACTGGTACGAGACAATTTTAGGAGGCACCGGCTTCAGTGTTCACTCTCCTGGTTAACCTGGTTTCTGTGCTAGAAGCAGTTCTTCCAGGTCACATCATTGAGGCTGTTTACAGCATCACTGCTAAGACGATGCATCTCCTGTCATCTGTGACTTTAACATTGTGTACTTTCATTGAAAATCTGGTTCCCATAAAGGTTCAGAATGAAGGTCAACACTGAAATGTAACCGCAGCTCACAAAATAATTTTAAAAACACCAGCACAGGTTTCAGTGGGTTGACTATTGAATGTTTATGAGCCTGTGAGCCAAAACGCTCTGCAGCATTATGAGTTTACTGAGATATTTATGCACCTTCTCTCTGTCTCACACATGCACGCATGACTTTAATCAGGAAATCTCCTTCAAAAACCAAAAGGAGGAGAGCACGCGTGCTCCCTCCTGGTGATATTCTCTCTGGTTTTCATCTCGCTCCGTGTGAGCGTTCCATCGACCAAGGTTATATCAGCTCTCTACGCTGGCGTTCACGCGACTGCGGGCCGTAATGTGCATTTACCAGGACACCACCAGGGACTCTTCATTCTTCCCACTTCTGTATATGGAGCAAATGCTCATTGCCGGAGCCATACAATTACCGCAGCTCATTGTTAAATATAATATGAAGATGCATTAAGCCAAGAGCCCGAGGCAACCTACAGGCGAGGAGGTGGCGGCGCTGCGTGTGCTAATAAAACATAGATGTTCCAAATCAAGAGCGAAAGCGCTCTTTTGATGACCAAATTATGCGGCGAAATGAAAATACAGCGCGCTCACCTTCCAGGTCGTCTTTTGTAATGGTGATGGTCCTTCCTCCCAGCACTTTGACCACTGTGAGAGGAGGGGGAGACAGTGGGGGGAGACAGGGTGGTGGGGGTGGAAAGGGGGGGGTGCAGAGGAAAAAGACATCCAGGTAATGAAGTTAAAAGAGAGACCATGATAACACTATTATTGTTAATATTGGACAGGGAGAGAGAGAGAGAGAGGGGGGGGGAGCGACATGGAAGAACGGACAAGAGGCCGAAGGCGAGTCAACCTTCTGTCTGTCCTTCATCTGTGTTTAATGATCCACAGCATCTGACCAGAGTCCATCTGTCCGCCCTGCTACGCGCCAACACACACTCCACCATCTACACCATTGCAGCTCATTCATCGCCGCTCGACTGTGTCTCAGCGTCCGACCGAACTGGGAAAAAAAAAAACCCCTTCAACTTATGAAGCCTGATTATTTCATTAAGGAGCCTGTCACAGACGCTCAGCCCTGCGGCGCCACGAGCTCGGCTTTAGATCCGCGCACCTACATCTGTTTTGCTCTGGTGCTGGAGTCGTCGCAGGTGGAGCCGGGAAGCTGCTGCAGAGGAGGAGATTCATCGCGAATGCAAATCGGATTCAGACTGAAGAGGACGGATGAAAAGAAACTGGAGACGCAAAACAACGTCGGTGGAACATCAAGACGTCAACATACGCTGATGAGCCGTATTATCATGACCTGCTGCTGATGATTGGGAGGGAATCTCTTTTGGTGATGAAACAGCTCTGAGCCATTGAATCATGGATCCAACAGGACCTGTCAAAGTAAAGTGCTCTCGGCTTGTTTGGTGGGCACATCCCACAAATGCAACTTTGAAATGAGACGTCAGAAATGTGGACAACTTCTCTAAGTTGCATCTGAACCCTCCATTTTTTTCTCTTTGTGGTAGAAAGTGTTGACCTCATTGAGGGAGCCAATAAAGGTCATTATGCAACAACATTCCTCTCCTGTTACTTTCTCTCTGTGTTCTGACTTCCTGTCACTCACTAACTTCTCTACTGTACTCAAACCAAACCCTCAACATTCGCCTGTTGGTGCTCTATTAAATCCCCCCTCTCGTTCGTCTCTCCTCCTGCTGCGCTTCCCCGAACATTTTTGCAGCTTTTCACACGACAGCGCGGACGCTTTCAGTCGCTCACTCATCGTCCTGGTGGGCTCCAGCGGGTCTGCGGTGCGGACGGGCTCCGTGGCTTTGGAGGGCCGCCCGGCCCCGGCCTTGTTCACGGCCCGGACTCTGAACTGGTACAGCGCGCCTTCCTTCAGCCCAAACACTGGGTAGTAGCACATCCTCTGGATGTCCACGTTGCAGCGCTCCCACTCGCCGTTACTGAGGTCACATCTGAGAGAGAGAGAGAGAGGGAGAGGGAGAGGAGTTTGAAGGTTTGACAAGCATCACTTGTGGTCTATTACATGTGAAATCTTATGAAAGCCATCAGTAATTCAGTTTAGCCAGCACAACAACACCCTGTCAAGGCCTTTATTTGTGAGCAGGGACCATTGTGCAAATAGAACGCAAAATACTTTCCTTTCTGGTTCACGTTGTAGAACATTGATAACAAACTGCTCTTACTTGCAGTAAACAAAGCCAGAAAGAAGAGCGCCGTTTCTTTCTTCCTTCCTTCCCTCCGACCAGAAAAGGGGGGTTGCTAGGGAACTGGGAGGTATCTCACATTTTCTTCTCCTCTCCCCGGCGCCAATTACACTCAGGAGTTTTTATCGTCCACGGTGACTGAAGAAGATACGCCAGAAAACAGACCGCTCCCGAAACACCCGGAGGATGATGAGATGCACGGGCGCAGGCGCGCTCTGCTCTGCCGCCGTCCCTCCGCCGACACGCCGGCGTGCTCCCCCCGACCACATGTGCAGGACGATGCTGATTGATTGGAGCTGGTGATAAGTGCAGCACCTGTTTTCCCACAGGAGTCTTTGACTCCGCTGTTAACATAGCGTGGAGGGCCGATAATTACCATGCATACCATCCATCTTTTTGCGAACTCGGCCAAATGGATATTACAATATCCAATTCAATTTCCATACAGGCAGCACACGCAGCAACACCAGGCTCGACGCATCGGGACCACCGGTTGGTGTGTTTGTTGACTTGCAACATGGGAAATTACAGACGGTCCAGTGGAAAATGGGCTGTTTTTATGAAGATTGAACGACGCAAGTTTACTGTTCGAGGTTTTAATCTTTGCTCGGCGCGGCTCCGGCAATGAAACGCTAAGAAGAGGCCGACAGCCGTTCATCAATACTTGTCTCCTCGAGCTGAGTTCAATGCTAACGGTTTTTAAAGGCAGAGGCACAGTTGTCTAAAGGAAAACATCCTCCCATAATCAGTCAACGCCTGATGATCGCCCCCCCATCTCCTCTCTCTCAGAGCAAGAGTACACTTTGATAAACGTGCAATAACTTGGATTTTAAACTTTCCAGCTCCCTTTTATCTTGTCTTTCGTACAATCAAAAAACACATGGAAGAAAATAAGATTTACAACAAAACCTGCGTCGTATTCATAAAGGACGCCGTCACTCAGTTCATGCACTGTTGTGAGCTTTCCTACGGTCCTGCAGGTATTTCGAGCTGCAGAGTTGTGAGTGTGTGACCTCGCTCTCCTCTCTCACCTGCAAACTGTCCGTCGTTTGTTCTGCTTTCTTTCTTCTTTGTGCTCACCGCGACCGGTGGAGGCAGACTGCTGTCCACCTCCGAGACTGCTTCTGTTTGAGGCTTGGGTTTTTTTTTTTCACGTCAAGTAGGTTTTTCTTTTTTTTTTTTTTGCTGCCTGACAGCTGCTGGATTGTTCAGTCTCTCTGTGTAATGCTGAGCTGAGGCGACTTGTGATATCTGAGCGATACAAATAAAACTTTGTGA
>JAUESF010000008.1:7669943-7681947 GCA_032274765.1 Malacoctenus tetranemus
TTTTTTTGTTTAATTTTTCTCTCAACTCATTTCCCTTTTGAATCCATTCCTGAATATTTCTCAAACTGCTGCTGAATAATCAGTTGAAAAAGCTCGTTGCCACAAACGTTTCATCCAAGCAGCAGACAAACAGTGTTTGAAGGTTCATCACCTGATTCACCTCACTGGTTAATTGTGTTTGCTGGAAAATCTGAGATGAGTGTTTGGAAAAGAAACTAAAAACCAAACTACTCCAAAAGAGGATGAAGAACGGTGAAGAAGACCGGACCCTGCTGCTGTTTGACACATCGTCACCACATCTGCGTCTCACCTCTCTATGTAATAACCCTCCACGGGCGAGGACCCGTCGGCGCTGGGCGGCAGCCACTTCAGGAACACGTAGTCCTTGTTGATGTCGGTGACCTGCACGTCGAGGGGAGAGGCCGGACCACCCAGCACTGCAGCCGAGGCATCTGAGGAGGGAGAGAGGTGATGTGGATGAAAACTGAAGAACGACGTGACTTTTTCACCAGTTTGGAAGTTTGAAACCTTAAAAAAATGGGGGGGATAAAAACAGAGGAGATGAGGGGACTTAAAAGTACACAAGGAAAGTTTGTTGAAGGATTTGAGCTAATTTAGTTCCCATTAATGATTCAAACAGAGCCGGAGCTTTAAGTTTGTTCTCCAAACTTCTTTTTTTGTTTTTCATGTTCAGAGGTTTTTAGAAACCAAACACGAAAATCTTTGAATCAGGGAAAATAATCGATTTGTTGGGCGAGCTTCGCATGGCGCGTTAGCCAGCTCAGACTGATCACGAGCTGATGACACAGGAAGCAAAGAGGAGGGAAAGGAACGAGGAAATTATGCAAAGCGGATTGAAGTGATCGGATGTGACATGTTCCCAAACCTTTCCCTTCAGGCTGAGAATAGATGTTTTTCCAACAAAAGACTTGAGTCAACATCGAGCACATCTCCTTCCTGCTCCTCTCTCCTCAGCCTCCCCGCTCTCCTCCATCCCTCCTTCTCTCGCTTGTGTTTTTATTTCTTCTTTCGCTCGCCCATTTGTAATGCAAATATGACGGCTGAATGAAGGAGAAAGCGCACATGCAGGGAACTTCCATGATTTGCTAATTAGTACCTCCAGCTCTGGTGAAGAACAAGCTTCTTAATGAGGAAGACACAGCGAAGGACCCGAGCCAAGATTTTTAAAAAGCAGCTTTGCAGAAAGGTTTATTTGTTCACTCTCCCCGTGTGTGTGTGTGTGTGTATGTGTGTTTTGGTGTGTGTGTGTTTGTTTGCACCAAGCTCATGAATAATTCAGAAGGCATTATGCTGTTATCCCGGCAGTTAAGGGTAGCGTATATCCACATGAATGAGCCATAGCATCACACTGAAACACATACTGTACATGAGCCCGGTGTCTGCGCAGGCAATGGCCGCATCTCAGATGCTCGATGAGTGGAGCGCGCGTCGTGTCGCCTGTCTCATTTGCGTGCCGTAAACAGTGTTTGAAGGAAAATAGTGGCCCATGAAGAAAATATACTTTCCACTGAACAAAGTTAACAAGCCCTCCTCTGCAGAACGGTTTGATTGATGGCGCAATTTCCTCCGTGTGAATCAGTGTAGTTTGCTGACAGGAAATGAAAGCTGAGCCAAAATCTGGTGAATACAAATTCTGTTGTTTTTGTTTTTTTTCTCCTGTGGTTTGTTTGTTTTTTTCGGGAGGGGGGAAAGGTATCAGCCAAAAACACTGTTTATCCAGCTTGGGGCAACAAACGCTGATCCCACTCTCATACACGCAGCAGCTTTGCATGCAAAAGGTCTGAGGGGGTCATCATTCCTATGCATCTGCCACAACTCAGCACAACACTGGGCACAGTGTTGGAAAAGTAGCTTGTCGGGTGGACCAGAGAAATATGTGGAGTCCATTCACAGTGTGTTGTGCAGCTGCAAGAAATCATCGAATAAAAGAAACCAACTATTTGCTGTCGGTGACCCGGGAAAACAGCGAGCTGGGTAATTGCCGAATTGTGCAAAAGTGTTTCCCTCCACTGTGTTGGGTTCTGACCTGTGACATAGACGAATGCACTGTGCTCCTCTTCTCCATCCCAGGTCTTCAGCCTGGCAGTGTAAATGCCCTCGTGCTCCTTGTACGCAGCGTTCAGAGTGATGGTCGCAACGTCGTCACACGTCACAATGTCCACGTTGTCGGACGGCTGCAGCGGCGCTCCTGTGGAAAGAAGGAGGCTGAAGTTTTGACCTTTGAACGGTTGAGAGCAGCGGAGTGCTGCGTTGGTGGCTGCGTACCGTCTCTGAGCCAGGTGACGTCCTGCTGGAAGGGCAACAGCGGGGGGGTGAAGGTGCACTGCAGGGTGAGGGTGCAGCCTTCTTTCACCCAGGTCGGAGGGAACGAGGGGCCGAACTGAGCCTCGTCGCGGGGGCGTAGCCCTGAGGAGGAGCAGATGGAGGAGCAGGTGCAGGGTACAAAGGGCAGATATATGTTTTACTTCACACTCGTAGAGATACTTTACAGCTCACATATATATATACTTTTGCTTTAGTACAATCAGGGTTTCCACCTTAGCATCAGCTGTTTTTCCTGAGGAGCTAAAACGGGGCAACTTTCATGACATGTAAAGGCGAGAACGAGGGCATGGATGAAAGAGGACGCTTGCTGTGACGTGAAGGAGAGGAAGCCGGCTTACAAATAATCAATCAGAACAAAAGGAAGTTCACAAGTTTATGGAAATCTGGCCATAAAAAATGCATCGACCTCCTTTGGACCATCACAAAGCCAAAGAGCAAGGGGAAAAAAACAAAGGATGTACATGAGGGAAGGGGCCCCGCGAGCGAAAGGGGGCTTCGCCGGTTCCTGATGATGAGAGACGAGAACTCGTTCCATTACCAGCCGAGCTCTGCCTCCCAACCTGCTTTAATGAAGCACTCTGATGTATCTGCAGCATCCAATACGCTGGGGGGTTATGAAACGGTCTCTCAGTGGCGGCAGTAACGGGCTTCCCCCTCACCCTCTCGTGACGGAGGAGGAAGAAAAAAGAGAAGAACCCAGATGAATCTCGGCTAACTTCGAGGAGCACCTCGAGCGGAGCGGCAACACCGAGACTTTAATAAGGCGCCTTTCCATCATCCAAGAAATGGCTGACTGGAGGGGAAGCTGCAGGAGGCGTCCTCCTGGCCAAACAAAGGAGGACAGCAGAAAAGATGAGGATGTGGCACTTTCTATTTTTTTTAAGTGAACAACCTCTGACAAGTTATTCCTTCAGCTCGACTCTCTGCTCTCACTTGTCAAAGCACCAGAAATACACTCTCTCACTCTCTCTCTCTCTCTCTGCCAGCCATGAGGTCTTGTCAAACCACATTCCCAGGGATGAATTGGAGACCCAGCGACACGTTTCTAGTAATGAACTTGTTCTGCTTCGGCTCTGACAGCAGTGTGTGCAGCATTAAAGCACCGCGCACGAATCTTCGCTCCTCATCATTCAAGCCCTGTAGGTCCCTCTGAACACTGACTATGAACTCCCCACAGTTTACTCACTGAATGATGCATGTCTGAAGGAAACGAGTGAAATTAACACAAAAAACGGTGAGTTTGTGACTCTGTGGTGCGTTTTCACAGCAAGAAGCTCCGATCTTGTTACGAGCTGATGAAGTTTAATATAAAACAACGGCCACATATTTCCTGACTATGTGGGAGATTTCTCCTAGTGCGCTTCTGCAGAGGAGGCAGTACATCTTTCCAGTTCATCCCAATTACGTGTTGACTTTTCTTTGGCAAATCCTGCTCGGTAATATTAAAAAATGGAAGCATTAACTCATTGGAGTCTTTAAAAGGACTCCGAAGAACAAGCTTCCTCTGGAACACTCCTCGGTGCAGCAGAGACGCTTTCTCATCCAGAAATAAAAACAGACTCGATCTGGGTCTTTCTCAGGGTGTCGTAACCCTCACGGCCACAAGAGGTCCTCGTCAGATAAACATCCACATGGCGTGTTTTTCCACTCTTGGACCAGTTGCCTGGTGCTGATGTGTTTCTGGTAATCAGCCTCCCTCATTGTGAAAAAGAGTCGCAGCGTTAGCTCCAAATGGCCCCGCGGACACAGTGCATGTCGCCTGATCAGATAATGAGCGTACACGCAAGTTGGTGCCAGAAAGGAGGTCCTGATCCCCGCGTGGCAGAGGTCTGATCTAGGCCAGAGAGAGCCACAGCCAACACGCGATGCTCCTCAGCTCGGAGCAAAAATGGGATAAATCCCCCGCTGCTGCACGAATGAAATATACATGACTGTCATTTCTCTTCGATTGGGAGCGAGTCGCTTCGGTGCCTGGAGCGACTATCCCACCAACTTGGATCTACGGACACCTACACAGCAATACGGACTCCCCAAATAAACAAACACCCCTTATTGCAGCGCTTCATTTCAGGAGGGGGGCACCTATATCCTCCTTTAGGGGGTGGAGTGTAAATGTGAAGCGCGCACAGCAGTGCCAGAGCGTTGTGTCACACTCTTCAAAGCCACCCGGCCCTCCCTCGCTTGCCGGCGGAGGGGTGGGAGGTGGTGGTGAGGGTGGGAGGGTGGAGGGGAGGGTGGGGGAGGACTTCAAAGGGTGGCAGAGAAAATGAAAGGGGACACTTTTCATTAGGCGCTGGCGTGAAACTTACCGGCGGTCCGTGAGCGCTCTGAACCGGCCCCGGCGCCTTGATATGCTGAATCGCAGGGGTGGCAGAGGAGCGAGTGGAGCGGCGGAGCACGACAGATTGGAGGGGAGGCGGCGAGGGTCAGAGACGAGGACAGACACAGAGAGCGAGACATCGTGAGACCCAGCGGAGAGTGGGGGGGGGCGAGTGAGATGGAAAGATACAGCTGACAAATCAAACCTGGCACTGTCACATTTGTGGCTCGCCACGTTTTTTCCCTTTTTCACCTATGATGTGTGAAAGCCTGTGAAATGTAGAGCGTGCACAGAGGCCCTGAGGTGTTTCATTAGAAGTCCTGATCTCCTTAATTGAGGAAAAACATTTGGAAAAACATTTTTCCCCCTTCAAATATTCTGTCACCGCATTCTGCAGCAATATTGCTGACTGTAATATTGTAGTCGCCACTACACCCACTGCTTCAATTCAATTCATTATGCATGAGTGCTGCAAAGAGATCTGTTTTATTGATGTTTTTAGTCCGCTGTTGATTCTGCCACTAATATTCAATTTTATATAGAAAACCTCTGGCAGAAATCTGGCCTCCAGGAGGCACACGGAGCAAGAACAGGGACGCAGAAGCCAGGTGAGATATGATTCCCTTTGGGGGGGGGCAAGGGGGGGGGCAAGGCGGGGGGTCTTCAAGAATAAAGAAAGTACAAGTTCAGCAACGATAACACTGGAGGCATTCAGAGGATAATGATACAAATATGTGGTAAAACTGGGCTCAGACAGTGTTTCACTCCTATATGGTTTGTGGGGGGGGGTGAGGAGTAGATAAAGCAGGTTGTTTTCCATTATGGATAGTGTGCAAAACCAGTTAAATGCACCTGGGAGTGAAACAGCAGAAGGCAGAGTGGGTGGGAGAGCAACACACAGGCAGCTCCTGAACGCTACTTAGACTGTAATTCAAAACTCCAAGTACATCTGAGATTCTGACACAGAATGCTGAATTAAAATGAGCTTTAAATTGACTGTATAGAAGCAGTCTAACAAGTCACGTTGGCACTTTCTACTTGCCTCCCCTGTTTCTTACTGAGAGTTATAGTGGAGACCAGCAGACCTGTAAACACCTGAGAAAGTCATAACTCGACTAATCAGTCTACTTTTAACTATTTTGAGCAGATAAAACCTACTTTAAGACCCACTGTGTCTGACTCCACCTCAATAGATGGCGCTGTTTCCCCTAAAAACAGAACTACTTCTGGTCGGCCTGAAGAAGAAACAAGCAACACAGTGGAAGTGGTGAAGACAGGTGGTGCAGTAGGTGGATTGCTGCCGTTCCCTGCTTTGTAATGAGTTGTGTTTTGTTTGTTTCTGCACTGCTACACAAGTGTCAACACATCTCATCCTGCTGATGGAAGGAGCACATGCGCAGGATGCTGGGTTCGATTCCAGTCAAGCTTTGCGTGTACATGCATCTAAACGTCTGGGTTTGGTTCGACCTGAGCCAACCATTTCATTCCCTCCAGCTGTGCGTGAATGCATACTGGTCTCTGAACTGCCTCAAAGCTGCTGGTTAAACTGGTGCAACGCCAGCTGATTTGAAGGAGTGACCACACTGCTCCACGGCCTCCGTTCACCGATTGACAGTGATGCAACACGACTGCCGGAATGATGGCAGCAGCGCGTCGACGGTCATGAACCTTCAGGATCCGTCCCTCACCAACAGACGCACTCGTGACACCGCTCGCTGTCGTATTTATCTCCCGACGACAGGAGAAAATCCCTCAACAAAAGGCTGTTTGTGGAGAGCGGTGAGTCAATCTTATTTGTCTTGATTGAAACGCCGGCGTTGTTTGTCTTGACTCTGCATACATCAACAGTCTCTGTGTGCTGGAGGAATTTCCCCTCACCACCGTGATTTGCCGCGCGGCCTCGTGGATGTGGATTTATAGACGTGTACTCGCTGTTTGCTTTCTGGTCGGACCGAGGCTGCCTAATCCTTTCGCACGCTCATCATCTGAAGCTCGTCTTGGACGCCGCGCAAGTTTTTCATCATCTCCCGGAGATTTTTGCTTTTGCTGCGCGTCCTTATAGAAACGGAAATGTTGATGTTGTTAATTAGGAGGAAGCAGTGAAGCCCACCAGTTTTTGAGACAAAATTGTAACACGTGGGCGTGTTTTCTGTGTAGAAATAAAAGTTATAGTTATGTTATTTGAGGAGAGGCTGAGTTAGGAGTAAATTAAGTCATTGTGGGAGGTTTTGGTGGGTGAAGAAAGGAACCGTCAGCAGCTCTGGAGGTCTTCTTCACTTTTATTATTGGAGCTCCTCAGGTGCTTTTTGACATTCGGTCCCCTGTCGCTAGATTATGCTCTGAAACTGGACTCTGCTGTCTTTGTAGGCAGAGCTACTATAATTCACCCTCTTTCACAGTGTCCTTGGATGTTTTGGAAGGTTTTTTTTGTTCAAAGCCAAAAAAAAAGGGGAGGGGGGCTGATAACTACTCACAGTTCACCACCAGCGTTGCAAAGGTCACTGCCTCTCCCAGGGGACTCTTGGCCACCACTTTATACTCGCCAGCATCGTCGGGGGAGCACCTTTGTGGAGGAATCAGAAGGTCATTTTTTTGGTGTTTGAAGAAGTTCAAAGAAGATGAAGCTGAAAGTAAGGATGTTATGAGGGAGGGCCCAGCAAATGTGTACTTGTCCAACGGTAACGTACTGCGTGGCCTGACTGTTGAAATACCCCCCAACGTACAATATGGAAGAAAAATGGCCGTTGTGCCCTTCTGTTAGATCGTTTACTCTAATTCACCGGTTTCATTTTCAGCATTTTTTCTTTCCTATCTGTTGTACCGGAGTATCAGAGAAAAGATTTAGGAACCAGCAGGTTGTTTTTTTTATGTTATTATTATTTTTCTTCAGTTTGACAGCTGCATTTTATCTCATAACGCCACAATTTCCCAACCTCACCCTCCAGCTTCTTACACTTTTTTACTCAATTTGTCAGCAGCAAGGTCATGCAGCGCGCGCACATGCACATGCACACGTGCACGCACATGCACATGCACACGCGCAGACGTCCTACACCTCTGCATCACATTCGTGCCGCCTTTCATAACGTTTGGAGCTGGCGACCCACCTTCTGATCTCCAGTGTGTTGAGACCAAATTTCTGCTGAAGGCCGTAGTTCCAGGGCTGCGCAGACATGATCAGCGGCCGTCCGTCTTTGTACCTGAACAGAAAGTGATCCCATGGTTTTTTTTTTTTGTGTTGAATATCAAAGCAGGCGTGCGGCGGACTGTAGCTGGGTGGCTCGTGCGCCCGCCTGCTTACTTATGCATGGTTTTTCATAATGAAACGTGAGTATGGCTGAATATATAACAACCACAGGGGCCTTTTGATCTCTCGTTTCCGCGCTGCGTAGTGTCGAGAGCAGGCCCCCCCACCCCCCCTCCACCCCTCGCAGCTCATTGGGCTTGATGGGTCCCATATGGGAGGGCGAAACCAGTCAGCCAGAAGTTACCTGGAGCTCAAGGTGAATACTGAGCACACGCTGTCTTTTCATCAGCCGCTCTCACGGCAGCTCAAGTATCAAGGTCGAGGGTTTGGCACCGTTCCTGAATTAACGGCAGTTTCTTATTGATGTCACGTTTGATGCTCAGCTGAGGAGGGCCAGAAATGTGGAGTCACTGTTATCTCTTTTGATACAACTCCATTTGTTTGATATGCAGGTGAATTAATCCACCTGGTTACCTCCTGACTAACTCGTACAGTGTTTTTAATGATTGTACGACGGGTGCAGCACTTTCTCCCTGTTTTATCAGTTCGGCTCTGTTTCCTCTGTTCTCGCTCTTTTTGTTTTTTACTCCTCTTCTCAGGTGCTCACAGCCTGAGTCATCCCGGGGCTCCTGATGTGCTGTTGAGCTGGAGTGTATATAAGAGTGAAGTGGATTGATTGCAAGCAGGAGAGGAGGAGATCAAAGCAGCTTTCTGGGCACCTCAGTGTTTTTGTTTGTCGACCAGTTTTGTTCTTTTCCTTCTTCTTTGACGACGGGAACCATCGTTGTGTTCACTTTTCCTTTCCTTGCTTCGATTTATCGATGTATTTCAGGAGGACACGGTGTATATCAGAAGTCATAGCATCATCAGCCTATTATTGAAGGTACTGCACGTGTGTTGGCATTATATTGACATCGGTAACTACTCGTTGTCATCTGTAACGGCATCAATATCGATTATCATTTGGCCAAACATTTCGTATTGGTGCCTCCTTTGTATATTTTCCATTTAGTTTGGAAGAGAAACAACATTTTTGTCCAGAAACTCCACATTTCTTTGCTTGGTTTATTCCTTGTAACAAAGTAATCTTTCATTCCTTTCTATTTCTCAACATTTGTCGGAGCCTTCTCTTTTTTTCCCACCAGCTAATGTCCCAAGTTTTTGGAGGGGGATAGAAGTTCATGCGCTTGTTCCAGGAGAGCTACAACTTTGGAAGCATTTTATTCTGCCCCAGCTCGCTCTAACCGAGCGAGAAACGAATTTGAAATGACAGCAGTCCTCCGATAACCGCTGCATCGGAATCTAATAGAAGCTGCTCTGAAAATGAATCACCGCAGGTCAGCGAGGGCCACCAGGATGAAGTGCTGGGAGGGGGGAGGGGAGGGGCGGGGGGGGCGGACAGAAGTTCTTACCAGGTAACCTTCGGGGGTGGGCGGCCCTGGACGGTGCAGCAGAGTTGCACCGTCATGCCCTCCCAGACTGTGTGAGCCCTCAGAGGGACGGGGAAGTCGGGAGCTCTCTGACCCAACAGCTCCTGGTACTTCAGGTAGTCTGACGCCTTCTTCTCTGCCTGGAGCACAGACGGAGCCAAAACACGCCACACTTCTCAATAATCAGTGAGTTGATTTCACAGAAAGTTGAATTATCACACTTATGAATGCTAATTATAAGATCAGGTTCAACAGCCCTTTAAAATGATGTCCAAGTAATATTTATGTATTTCTAGGTAAACGCTTTAAAGCTCAGTTGGCTCTTGCACAGTTGAACAGATCATCCTTTAATCCAGAAGCTTGTGGTTCAATTCCTCATCTCATCTCGTCTCTGTGCTTTAAAGTCTCTGGGCAGGAAACTGACCACCGAGTTGGTCCCAGTGGACCCAGTAGCAGGCTTCACCATCAATGTGTGATTGATTGGGTGAATGTGACTCAACTGTGCGTTGAAACAGCTGAATTGGAATAATGCAAAATTGTGTTTAAGCTGAGGGACTTAAGAACTCTGCATTTCTACTGGATGCAGAATCAAGACATTTCTTCAAGAGCAGGATGAGACATCAGATGTGTTTGTGAAAACACTCCAATCGATAAAAAACCTGGGTAAATGTATTTTAAAGTACTTGTTATATGTTCTATAATTGTATCGAGAAGCAGCAAGAGTCGATGGGGAAAAAAAGAGTCTGTATGATCAAGTAAGGCAGAGAGCTCCATGTATTTGTTGTTCATTGACTTTCAAGTTCCAGCTATTCCCAACACCAATTTGCGAGCGCATCGTCTGGGAAAACGGCCCGACCCTTTGTGAGAGCTCCCACTCGATTGATGAATTGTACCTGTTTGCGGAGTGCCACTCTGTCGACGCGTGCGCGCAGCAGCCGTTGGTTCCTGAGCACGTCGAGCTCCACTCGCTCGCATTCGTTCCCAAACAGGGTCCACTTCTGCCTCCGATGCCCTTGATCGGCCGCCGTCAGCTCCTTCAGGAGTTCCCTGACGGAATGAAACGTTTCACAAAATCTTGAGTCTGGTTAATGCGGAACGAAAGCCTTGATGCAGCCAGACTGCAGACGAGTTTTCAGCTGGTAGGTTTGTGTGTTCCCCCGGTACATGAACAGAGTGATCAACTCGTTTTGGGAAAAAAATGGTGTTTGGGTGCCAAAACATTCGCGCGCTCGTATCAGACAAACAGCGGAGGGTCAGAAGAGCTATTCAGTCCCAAGTTTGAACGTGGTTGGTAACAGGCAGGGCTCGACCTCCGGGGGGGGGGGGACCAAAACAGTGATTTCATGTTTTGAGAGGTTTTTCTTTCCCTCACCCACACCTTTCATGCTGTCGCACTCCATTTACAGCGAGACGCGACTTTCACCATATTTGGCAGCGTGTCGTTTTGAAAGGCTGCGCGATGAGGTCGGCGGTGCGTTGCCGCGTTTGTACCTTTTGTGTCATTTCACATAAGCACCATTCTCACACACTTTCAAAGACAGCGCTCTTTTGATGAGGGCAGTGGGGGGGGGTGGCGATTTCGGGGTCTGGCCGCCGCCGCTGATTCACATCACGGTGAAGAGGAGCGATGCCGCTGCTCTGAAAGTCTCACACATGATGATGGCCACGATGATAGTGATGATGATGATGATGCACCCCTCCAGGAATCCTTCAGGTGTGGACAGTTCAAAGAGACGCTGTGTGGCTGGCTGGGTGACATCCTTGACTTCCCCTTTCTTCGAGTTGGTTGTCATGGAGATGGCAGGCAGTTGTGATAGTCTATTCACTCAGAAGAGGCACTTTTTTTTTCTTCGTATCTTTCTTCATCTCGGGCAGCGAGTCGGCGAAGTAAGTAGGCCAACCGACTCCGACAGGGGATCGAGGTCCAAGGCTTGTTTTTGGTTCGGCGTCCGTCCTCCTTTATGTCTTTTTGTAGGGTCCCAAATCCAATTGTCCACATCGCTTTTGGGGCCGTTTCTATCGTGTGGCGACCAAACTTCCCTCCCTTACAAAAGTTTTCATGTTTTGAAGGGTCAAGATGTTGATAAAATGCTGTAAAATCACAGTCATTTAATGTACGGAGCTGGTGAATAAATAGATCCTGCAGGTAAAGACAAACAAATGCGTGTGAATATGTGCATTTCCTATTTCCGTCATGGCCGAAATTCATATTTCTCTTTCACGCTTTGTGGACTTGGTGTCTTTGTTTATATAAAAAGGAGGAAACTCATTCAATTTTTCAGGTGTGATGAATCGAGACTGTGTCATATTCAGATTCAGGAGTCACCGTTTTTGGTTCAGAGTAAAGTCCCATTTATGCTCGACATGGATGCATTAGGATAACTGAGCCCTTTGTCCACACTCTGTTTGCTTGGTGTGCATTTTTGTCTGACTCTGTAGCATATAGGGTATGGTACATTACACAGTGATCACACTGTACCAGAGGGGGCAGTGTTGCTACGCCGACATGAAGAGGAAACCTCACGAAAACGCTCAAACTTTCAACAAAATGCTGCTTTTGCAAACTCTCCATCACCCGAGTTGTTGCTAATCGTCTCATTGACGACTGTTGACGCAGGATTGATTTCTTTCTCTTTCTCAAAATGTAAGTTATTATCTGGT
>JAUESF010000008.1:7691421-7704810 GCA_032274765.1 Malacoctenus tetranemus
CTGCTGCTGCTGCTGCTTCTGTTTGTCTGGCAAAAGCCAGGAGCTGACTGGAACAGCTCCCATTTCACACTCCAGCTGATGTCCATGCTACCATAACACTGCTCGCCACAAAGTAGCTGAACCAGACAATTGTATACACAGGTGCCTTCATTTGTTGGCCAGCTCAACCTGTTTCTGTTCACATGCTTGATGTGAAAGTTTGTGTTCGCCCGAAACCGCAGCAGCAAAACGACAGAGAGAGTTTTTTAAAAAGGAAAGAGCGAAGTGAAGGTTTTTTCTTTCTCCGACTTATTGGGAAGCACGGCCGCGGCTCGGTGTGTTGTTGGGGGTACACAGTGAATCAGGATTTTCGACACCTTAATACCGGGGATAGATCCTCTGTGGTGGTGCGAGTCTCAGCGCCGGGCGTTTGCGCATGCTGTATTTGAAGGTGTTGTGCTGACAGCAGCCACCAGTGGCCCACAGGATACTGGAGTTGTTGTACTGTTTCTCCGTGCCCAGAATACAAATCAGGCTGCCACATGTTTCTCTCCCCTTGATAAATACTTTATGTGATCCGTCAGCCGCAACCGATCAGTGGTAATTGATTGCAACAGTTTCGCAAACATTACTCGGCACAGCGAGCGTCGAAGTACACATTCGTCGCACGACGGAGGAATCGCGCCTCCGATGCAGGTAAATGATTTTCCTCACCGAGTTTCTAGCAGAACAACCTGTGTAGCAACCGGTGTCAAAACAAGCGCTTCAATCTATTAATCTTAGGTTTTTTGTTTTTTTTTTCACAACAAGTGAGCAAACCTGCCAGCGGCGCGAGATTATATTACCTGGTTCAAATGCTCGTCGGTTGGTTTTCGGGATTTTTAAAGCCTCAAGTTTCTCTTTGCTGATACGAGCGCAGTGAGTTTCCTCTATTTTGTCTCAATTTCAACATATTAAACTCAGAAAAATGCCTGAAACAAGAGATGCAGCTCTGGAAAATAACCAAATCATCTCAAAGGCACAATCCTCTTGTTTTCATTAAAAACCTCAGTTACAAGACTTTAGGAACTGTCAGGAAACGCAATATGTTTTGTTGCATTGTAATATCACACTCAGAGTCTCTCCAGCTATTACAGGATAAGAGTCATTACACGACTTCTTTATAGCTGGGACACACAGCCGTGTCCCAAAGGTGAGACGAGTGTGTGAGGTTTGAAACTCCGACGTCAAGAGAAAGCTGAGAAAAACTCTGAGTCACCGCCTGAAACTCCCTCAGCAAACACACTGCAGGTATTTTTCTAGTTTGTGAAAATGACACTGCAGCGATGTTTCATTAAAAATACAAACCGGTCTTCCTGACGACACTCACTGGTAACCAACCCTAATGAGAGGCTGCTGACAATAGAGCATCAAGCACACTCTGTCTCTTGTCACGTGTCTGTAAATCATTTGGTTCCAGTGGACGTTATTGCGTCAGATCAGTGGGAAAGAAACTACACAATCAGCTTTTGAACTAAAAGGAGCGTCCACAGATAAACTAAACACAACATGAGCGCATTATCTGAGAAAGTGACTGACGAAAGTCTGCGCACGCTTTATTTTAATCACCGTTTGGAGAACGTTCTCCTCAGGTATCCAGTAATTTGCTGCACTTTATGAAAACCATCTTGCATATATATCCTCAAAAAAACAGGCAGAGTCATTTTCTGGAACAGCTGGACGCTTTTAAGTTCCCAAACGAATGTTCCTATAAAATCTTGTTTTTCACGGACTAAACTCAGCAGAAGAAGCAGGTAGAATTTAAACTCCAGGATTGTTCAAGTGGTACCCAAGTCGCAATAAATAATGTAATTATTCTAATAAACGCGCGGGGCGCTTGGTGTGAAGGAACTTGTTTCGGTGTTATTGATGAATTTGGGAGCACCAAGTGTGTCTTGCTCTGAAGGATGAATGAAAACCCGGCTCTAAAACGATCAATTAGCGTAAGAAGGCCTCGTTTCTGCGCCTGTTCGGCTGCTGTGTGTCGGCGAACTGCTTTCACCTGGAGGTGAAGGTCTTCTTCCTGATTTGCGAGGACAGCTGCATGCTGTGAGACATCTGGGACGACTGCTCCTCCTGCTCCGTGCGCATCACCGTCCTGGTTTCCATGGCGACCGGTCACCCCCGCCCCCCCCCTTGCCTTTTTTTTCCCCGACTGGCACCTGGAAGAGGGAGGGGCGGAGAGCAGGGCAGGGGGGTGAGCGGGTGAAGGTGTGTGGGCGGCAGTGTGATACAGAGTCAACGGGAGTCAGTCAGACAGACAACCAAAGGGGCTGCAGCATCAGCAGAGGATAACTGCATTAGCCACAACCCCCCCCCCCAAAGAAACCGCACATCGGGGGGCAATTTGAGCTGAAAAATGGCAAAATTAGTGTCTCCTTTACCCTGCACGGCTCTTTAGCTTTTGCAGACCATCTGCACAAATTTCTGTGCTTTGCTTTGCTTTGAGGAAGCGTTTCGGCTGTTTTGGCTCAATTAAAGTGGTGAAATAATGGCCGCTGCACGTCACCAGGGAGAAGAACAGTAAACACGTCTCCAGCCGGATCGCGGCGAGGAATAATCGAGCCCAGAGTTTATCCAGACTGTGAAGGACGCCGGGAACCCAGGCCGGGAACCCAGGCCTGGAACCAAGACGCATGCGAAACACGGCAGATCACTGTTAATGATATAAACTCTCTGAATCAACACTGACATTAGTCAAGTCATCAGTCCTCAAACAAAATGCACCTCAAACTTCACTCAGACTCCTGATTTCCACTTTGCTATGGAGCAGCAAGCACACCTTGTTAGTGGTTTCGATCCAAAGCGGCTTTTTAACATGCTAGAAAGTGAAACTAGTGCCTGAAACTGAGCAGGTAAGAAGAAATTTAAAACATTAAGAAGACGACGAGAGCTGCGACCAATAATTCCTTTCATTAGGTCTCATTTTGCTCAAGCGATCAATCTTCCGGTTGGCTCTCAATAAGTGTAAAACTTCAGTGTCCCAAATTGTGAAAAACGAACAGTGTCTCCGTGTTATTTTGCTCGCAGTCTATAACCGCGAGAATTTTCACTTAGCTCCTTTTGAAGCCTGCAAAAAAACGCAGCCAACGTTTGTATTTGAGGCCCCACAAACAATAACGTTGAGCTCCGACTGTATTAATCTTGTTGACAGATCTTTATTGTAGTTCAATGTGAGCTTCATGTGCACACGTCCCCGGTCGTCCCAACACAATCACTCATGCAAATGACTGCTTCCCTTTTTGTTTGGTACCGTCCACTCCACTGTGGGGCTTTGGTTGGTTTTTTTGGGTGTAGAGAAGGTGTGCTGCCGTCCCATGTTAAATGAATCACCCCCTTTATGGGCGGCTGAGCCACTAATAATTCATCAGTCGGGGTTCGCCACGGCGCTGCCCGCACCCGGCCCGCCATTAATCATGCGGCTGCTCAGGGGAAGTGGATGCAGAAAGCGCCCAACAAACAGAATCAGGTCGTGGCTGAGTGATGGCTTCATTCACCCACTCCCAACAGCAACCACCTGTGCTACCACCGCCAAAACAGCCACAACGCGTTGTTCCTCCTCATCTCCTTCGATTGTTTTGTGGAGAGCTTGCGCCGGGTTAGATAACAAGCTCGCAGGGCCGGCCCATTCCCCCGATGCTTCGTCTTCTTCCGCTTCTTTTTTTCCCTCCCCCCAGTGTTGTTGCGAGGGGAGAGGTTTGTTTGAGCACCGTTAATAGCAGGTCGACCTCTGGCACATTAAAATTGATCAGTCTCCGTGGGTAGGCCGGGATCCCGGGCCCCCAGGAGGGAGAGCAGCCGAAGCAGAGCGGTTAAGTTTCTACACGCGGCGCGATTTCTGGTCTCTGGAGTGAAACGAGAGCTCCGGTTCCAGGTCTGATGATGAGAGGGGGGGGAAAGAAAAAGCACTGTATAAACACAGGTATATAAAAGGCCAAATGATTTAGTGTTCTTCCTGCTGCAGGCAAACCCAGTGTCTGAACACGGCGTCTCTGGGGAGTAATTAAAAGCTACATCCTCGAAGGCCATCAAAAGACGAGACTATTAGGAAGTTCACCTAAGTGGAGAAACAAGCAAACACTCTCAGGAGGAACAACAAGAGCAGAGAAGCCTCCCTGACAATGCACAGGCTGACTCGTAATTAGGAGCCCTCTGCAGATGCTCTGGAGGTGCGGCGCGCGCCGGCGTCGTCTCATCATGTATTGTAATGCGTCACCGAAGCTGATGAAAGGCCAGAAACCTGCATGTAATTTGTAACAGATCAAGGTGAAGGCTGAGTACACGGAAATCCCACTCACGCTCTCTTTAAAAAAAAAAAAAAGGAAAAAAAGGAGGAAAAAAAGAAGTTGAAGTCCTCTGGGTGTCAGATCTGTAGGACGGATATATCCCACTTCCTTTTCTGTCCGCCTGCCTCTCTCTCTCTCTCTCTCTCTCTCTCTCTCTCTCTCTCTCTCTCTCTCTCTCTCTCTCCTTGAAGATCTCGCTCAGTCACTCTCGGCGTCTCACCTCTGTTTTATTACCTTTCACCGTCTGCCCGCCCGCCCGCCTGCATCTGCTTCCCTCTCTCTCTCCTCTCTCTCTCGCTCCGTCTCTCCTGATGAAGTGATGACGGTGACCCCCCGAACACAAAGTGTCCTCCGGTGCCAAGTATGTGGACAACACAATGCTCTGTCGTTCTTAAGGTGGTAAATATAGACCGGTGACACCTCCCCCGCATGCACACACACACACATACACACATACACATTCAACTTCAAACCACACTCGATCCTAAATGGACACACACACACACACACACGCACGCAGAGATTAATGCCATGGGCGCGATCGATTTACAGACTTCTCTGTGGACAAACAGCTGACATGTGATGACACAACGGCTCCCTGCACAGTCAGACCTGAGCAGCTGAAAGCAGCAGCTGGACTGGCCTCAGGAGAACAACTGGCTCCGGCTCCGACACAACAGCGAACTGTCACGGAGAAAAAAAAAAAGAAATATTTATTTATTTACAGTCTTCCCGGCGCGATCCCACCTGGGTACAAATTGTTAGAGAAGGTAAAAGCTGGGAAATGACAAGCCGGAAGAGGGAGCCGGCAGAAGGCTGTGGCGAGACGTGGAGGATTAAAGAGAGCTGAGGAAGAGGAGGAGGAGGAAGAGAATGAGGATGAGGAGGAGGAGGGGGGCATCAGGAGGGACACAGAAAGTCAGTGACAAAGTGGACGAAGAATCAAAACTTCTGTTTCCTCCTTATTAAAGGTCTGACCTCCACATTGTTGAAAAAGAAGTTGCATTTCTTTGTCAGCAGCTCCGGGGACTTTTTTTTTATTCTTTTCTTTGGTTCTGAGTAAAAAATATTTCAATGACTGCTGGAAGGATTGACGTCCGCTCTGGTACAGACATCCACAGCAGCCAGAGGATGACTCATCCAGATTGTTTCCACTCTGCGTCTCACGTGGCCTGTTCATTAAGGACACACAACAAAAAAACAGCCTTTAATACCTGCTCTTAAAAATATGTGCTGAATCCACAGCGTGTCCACGTGTGACTTTAATCAGACCTCCACACCCTGTGAAATCATGAGTCAGCTCAGGTCTGATTTCTTTTATTGAGCCTTAGTCATGTTCTTGCTGCTGCGGCATGTTAATCATTGATTGACCAAACGCTTCAGTTTTGTTTTTTCGTTCTTTCAGCTTGAGATGAAGCTTTTATCGTCAACGTGCGTGATTGTTAGATTATACATTATTTTGGGGTGAATTTAATGAGTCAGACTTGTCTTGGTTGATGAGATTCCAGCAATGCTAAAAGCAGAGGAGAAGCTGGAAAATATGGCAAATCGGCTCATGAGAATTTGCTTGATTCCCATAAACTATCGCGCATAAGTTGTCGTTGTTGGGAAAATCAGTTAAAGTTCAATCCATTCACCAGAGATGGTGTCAGTATCATTTTTTATTGTGTAATAGCTGCTGTTCCACTGTTGATCTGGCTCATCAAAGAGAAACATTTTTGTGCATCCAATGACACTAATTTTCTTCCCAGAAACCAGTGTTTTCTGGTGTTTTCCAGTCGCATGATTTTCACTTTCTTTGTGTGTTTCTGTGTGGTTAAAGTTTTCTTTCGCGTTTAAAGAAACACTGCGTCCATTGTAACAAACTGTCTTGTCGTGCTTGTTTGATCTCACATGTGTGTCTGGGAGCGATTCGGCTGACGGGGAACTAAAAGCGCTTCGGCGCTGCTGCTGCTGCTGCTGCTGCTGCGTGGGGGAAAGACAGAATCATTCATGGCCACAGCGTCGCACGGATGGATGAGAGGTTATTTTTAAGCTTTTAGTGGAAACACCTGCCTCTGGAACATCAACACAATACGAGCTCGGGTTGCCAATCCCGCTCTCCTCGTCGTGCATCAGCGGTGAATGTCAAACTAAGAATAACTACCGGGACGAAGCAGCTGAGGGACAACTTCATTATTTCCTCTTTGCTTTGGGAGACTTCCTCCTGAGCTCATCACGGTGCTTTTATCATCGCCTGACTGTCCCCGCTGTTAGGAAAATGGTGTCGCTGTCGAGTTGTCTTGAAGAGACTACAATGGTCCACCTTTACGCAGAAAGTTGCTAAAGTCAGTTAAACATCCCAGCAGTTTCTGTCAGTTTTGTTCCTCTTTTATTGAGACCACTTATTCAAATCAGTTCACACCTGAAAGTAGAAACTGGTGTTCATTGAGGATCTGCATGCACACATGTATAACAAACCAAAGAGGAATAAATATTTGCTGCACGTTCAGAAGGACTCATTGTGTTACATTAATCATTAATGCCTATTCACAATTCATGTTCGCGCTCTGCTTTTACTTGCATACATTATGAATAAAAGCCACAGTCGCTGTGGGACCGTGTGGCAAATATTTATGACCTGTTGGATGTTCTTGCGTCTAATCTGCACCCCACAGAAAGCAGAAGATATCACAGCCCCGATGCATCAGTGGGACGGGGGGGGCTCGGCTGCTTTTGATACCGCTCTCGGGTCACTATGCAGCAAACCAGTGAACTCGGGGAGCTCAGGGAGGAAGAACAGCCCGTCGGCATCGGCATGGGTGACTTGAATTCGGAATCGCACTCAGAAAAACAAGATTTTTTCTGCCTGTTTATTTGTGAGTGTTGGTCTCAATCCTGTGGGCTTTGGGCAGTGCGGCATTGATTCATGGTCCTGCCCAACAATAGTAGAGATTTTCTTGTGAACGCTCTTCTTTTGATCCCACTCATGCACACCATTACACGTTAGAAGATGGAGCCTATAAGCTTTGCTTGCCTTCCGTTCGAGTTGGGCGGAGTCACAGTAGAGTCCAGGAAAACATGTCCAATGCTTTGCTGTCGAATCCTCTTTGGTTGCATTCTGGTTTTAGCTCCTCGATGAGTCCCTGAGTGCTGCTGCTGTTTGCAGCTGCAGCTGTCAGTTTGTCAGAACATCTTGTGGCATTTAGAAAACTTTTTTGTGCCCAATTAGTCACTTGGAGACCAGGACACGAAAGACTTTCAGTTATTGTTAAATTTAAACTTTTATACTTGGACAGTAATGGCGTTGCACTTTTAGTTATTGGGATTCTGCCATGTTCTTTATGTACATAGGTGGATTTCCTCTTTCGACCTCGGCTTCCTCCCACAGTCCGAAAACATGCACATGAGGTAAAGTGGTTGCTGTAAATGATTGATAAGTGTGAGAGTGTGTCTCCCGGTTGTGCATGCTGACATGCTCTGCTCTTCATTACACTTTCTGATGTCATTTCATCCAGAAAACATGATGAAACTGTTCCTACACAGAAGCCCATCTCGTTGTTCGGGATCCATCGTTCAGTTTTCTCTAAAGCGATTACCGTCCCACCAGGAATCATATTGCTTCAAACCTAAAATGAACTTTTTTTTAAACTCCTTCCCATCACCTCACCTGCCCGTGATCGGGCCCACAATGAGCCTTAATGGACACCGAACTCTCCTGGATGATCCATCATTTCCCGGGCAGCCTTGACAGCTGCTTCCATACCTTTTTTAATCAAGGGCCCATTAAGAGATCATTAGAATGCAAGAGAGGAAAAGGGAGGGGGGGGGGCGAAGAGATTGCATCCAATTACACGCAGACTTCAATTCATCAAGTGATTTGGTCGAGAGAGAGAGAGACAGACATAGAGAGAGAGGAAGGTGTCTCGGCTAACTGAAAAACAGAGGATACTTGTTGTGATTCACTCACGTCGAGTTAAAGCACAATAAAATCTGTCTCCCTTCCCTTAACAATGCCTGTCATCGGCAAGCAGCCGAAAGCAGATGCCCTCTTTTCCTGCTGCCGCGCTACTTTTTTGTGAGCGGTATCTCTTCATCGTTATGACAGGAGCGGACAAGTGATGCGAGATAAAGTTTCTCGAACAGATTCGGCTCCTCCTCCGCTCAGATTTGTTTAGCAAAGGTCTTCGGGTCTCGCATAAACCAATTATAGCAGAGGCCTGACAGACAGTTACGAAGCTAAAAAAGCCACCACTCAAGACTGATGACGGAGGAATACAAGTAAGTGTTGGGTCTCTCTGTTAGTCTGCCAGTTTTTATCTGGGACATAACAAATTCAAGAGCTGAAACCGAACTTATCTCTTCGGGGCAAACGTGTCCCTCAAAGACATGTTTGACTATAAATGTATAAAATCTCCGATAGGGTCCAAATCGAGGTATTTCTGAGGTTTGAGGACCACTTTCTAGAAACGGGTGAGGTCATGTGTTTGTAGACTGAGGTAAGAAGCTGGGATGCCCACATGAAACACACGCATGCACTCTGTACAGGGAAACACACAAACTCCACGCCTTTTTTCAATAGTCTCAAAGTTCAAAACACAGTCATACTCCTGCAAACTGGTCTACAAGGTGCTTGCACACCGGTGAGAGGAACTTGGTGTCTTGCTCAAGGCGATGAGACTCATGGGCGGGGCGAGATGGGGGATTGCACTGGCAGTTTTAGGATTAGAAGCGGTGACACCAAATCCTCAGTGAGCACCGCTGCCATTGACTGTCTTGAAAGGTGTGAGGAGTTTCTAGACAACATCATCAAATAATTTGTATAATCGACAGTTTGCCAGGAGCAGGATCAGCAACAGCTTCGGTCCGTGCGGCAACGAGCAGCTCATGCGTCTTCTCTTTGCTCAGATGCTGTTTGTCCAAATGGTGTTCCTGTATCTCCAAAATGGCCGACCGACTGCACATGAGTACAAGAGGTTGGGTCATCGATCCAAATCAGGTGGCGACAGTGTGCAGAATGATTTGTGTTTTAACATCAGAGTCCCAAAAATAACACCACAAAAAAATCACCAGATTTGTAAATTTTGTCAGTTTCCCCAAAAAGACTCAAAAAGTTGCCAGAATTAGCCACAAAATTGCCAAGTTGGCAACACTGATTGGGAGACAAACCTCGTTTCCTGCTGAGATGATTTAAATTAAATCTAATTCAAATTAAAATGCTGATAAAATGTATTTTTAACGAACTGTTTTTTGAAAACAAGCTTTTTTTTCTCCTTCAATCAGGGCTTGAACCTGTTTGCCGTTCATGTGCTCTCGGTGCTCGAGATGTCTTAAGTGGACCGACACTCTCAGCGCATCAATATATTCATTGATCCCAGACCTGCACACACCCTCAGCGGTGATTGAAATTCTATTTGTGCAGAAGCGTCGAGTTCAGCTGCGCCACTGTTCCCCATTCAAACTTCTATCACGGCCGCGGCACTCAAGAGGTTTTGCCCCGCAATCTTCCATTCGATCTTCTCGGGACTTGGAGAGTTGAAAGAGGACAAAGACGGCCCTCTGGCAGGCTGAAAGAATAGGGCCTGTCAGCGCTGCGCGCTAACCAAAGCCTGTTTTATTTTGGTGGAGACGTCTCTCCGAAAGAGAGCCAGATGTGAAGATACAGTGGAGAAAAAGGCGTGATGAATAGATTGGCAACATGGCCTTATGACACGCAGTTCCCTTTTCGGAGACGGCGCAGCACTCGCGAATGCTTTCCGTTCCGTCGCAGTGTTTTGTCAGATTGACTGGCCCGCAACCTAAAAGCTCCTGTTGTCTCCTGCACTCGCTCTGCCATTTTACATCCTGCCTGATTCACATGAAGGTTTGCTGCTCCACTTTTTTTTCCCCCCCATCTTACGAAGTGCTTTTGTTTCTCGGCCTCCCACTTTCTGCCACTCACGTTATCATGTCACTGTTGTTGTCGCGTGGCTTTGTAACAACCCTGAAATTCAACGATGCCTCTGCTCATGTTAAATTAAACGCTGCGATGCCTCCTTTTCCCTCCGCTCGCGAGTCAGAACGATTCCCGCAGCCCGCACACGTGTCAGGGGGGGAACTCGTCAGATTTAACCTGTCAGACCACCGCAGAGAGAGGAGCGCATTGTTGCAGAGAGGCTCAGGGGTTGTGACATGCAACTGGCAAAATGTTTGGTTTATACTCACACAAACGGATTCGACACAGAGAATCTCAATTGCTTTCCTGTGTCAGTTTATCGCCTCTGTCCCGTCCAGCTATCGTGGCTCACCCATTAACGCCCACCTTTGAGGACATCCTCCCGTCCCTCCCCGTCCCCCCGTCAGGCCTTGGCATCAGTTTTTGTCCTCTTGTTATCAGCATGAATGTGAGGCTTTCACTTCAAAATATCCTATTAAAATATCTGGTATCAATTCAATAACCAAGCTCACAAAAGGTGTAAAACTAGAGACTCACACACGCTTTATATAATCCCCTGGAAAACAGCCAGTGTTCCACAGAGCTGAAATACTTCCCCTATTTCTTGTTACAGGTAATAGGAGGATCACTTCCTCCTTTAGCTGCTTGGAAAAGAAAGCAAAGCAACATAAAAGACCTTCACGTTCAATTACAGGGACGGTCCCAGACAGGGTTGAGCAGCCTCTCTCTATTTTGTGTAATAATTTCAAAGTGCTTTCAAAACTAGGTCAATATTTCTTCAAGTTTCTCTGCAAAATGTTACAGCGCGGATTTTTCTTTGTGTCATCGTTTGCTCCTTCCGTAACAAAATGTTTCTTCTCCTCACACCGGCGCCAGTTGTGTGCTTATTAGTGCCGCGCAAGGCAACAAAAACCAAACACATTTGTCTTCAATCCGTCAAACGCACCTTACTTTGTGTCACACGCGTGGACCGCACTTGTGCGTTCGACTCGACCTTTTTGTTTGACGTGGTGAACGCGCATTGAACCAGCGTCTTACTTTCTCACCCAGACACAATGTCACCAGCTCCAGTGACTAAGAGTCTTTTTGTTCGAAGCGCAAGTTTCATAAGAGAGTTTGAAGTCAGAGCCAAAAAAAACGATAGAAAGAACGGAGATACTTTTACAGCCTTCGATCACCAACCCGACACCAACAGATTGTTACAAAATTACTGCAATAAACTGTGGAGAAGGTTTTTACAGTGTTTCTTTTTTTGTGTAAAAGGACCAAAGACAGACGTGGTCTGACACTTTCATAGAGATTACATCAAGCATTTTATATTTTTGATGGTTTAATACCTTGTATCAAAAAGGGTCTTAAACTTTTACAATATTAACATCATCAAGCTGTGAGAAGCAAGAGAAATAAAAGCTTGTACACTTATATTACATTCATTTTGTAGATGTAAAAAAAATCATTCATATCCTGGTACAAAGTGTCCAAAAGTGACTTCCATCAGCCTGTTTCAACACACCTGCTGTTGTTGCTTTACAGCTGTATGTAAGAGATTGTGTTGCGACTATTAAAAGACTGTTATCAGTGAGGCTTATGTTGCACCATGACCCCACCATCTAATAATTACTGCACTCAGTGTTTACCTCATGTACCGAGAGGACAGCAAACAACGAGGACAAAATGAGTTCATAAAGTTGGCGAGATTAAAACGAAAATACATTTCTTTTCGTAACCTTCAACGCGTCCACAACCTTGATAGATTTCTGATAATACTGAAATATGTTGGTGAGCATGGAAGTCTCTCAGTCCCATTACTCCCACATCAAACAGCCTTCGACCTTTGTTCCAGCCGAATTTTAATATCTAATCTTTAGGACTGAACGTGAAACTCGACTGTTTTGGCCTGTTTGTATCAGCATGACAACTTCATACAGGCAATAAACACACATGCTGTAAAGTACAAACACTGGAACCTGTATAGAGTCTGTATAATCGAGTGTTCAACGTCCATTTCCGTTTTTATATTTGCTTTGCTGCCAGCGACATATTCAAGTAAACTTATCGACACTTTTCACTCACTGGAGAAAGAGTTTGAACCACAGTAGTAATATTGAAGTGAATGTGTTCAGTAAAAACAAAGACTGGAGTAAGTAAACAACAACTCGATGATTCTCACCCACCAGCGTGCCAAATATCACACATATTGTCATGCACAGAGATTTCACTTTGGTTATGTGGGTGTTTGGGCGAGTTGTCTCTCACTATTTTCCCTTCTGACATAAACAACACAAACGGGAGTATTGGAATCGGGGTTTTGCTCGCGGTCTGGTGTCTGTCTGCCATGAAATAACTGGCTGGAGCGCCGAGTTCAAGTATGGAATAAAATGCTGTAACGGTGAGTTAGTGGGAAAAGTTATCAAAACGCATCACAATGTGCAGAAACTATTTTTCAAACATTGAACCCTGGTGGATTTATTAAAAGAAGCTGCTAAACAAAAGAGCACAACATCTTGTTTGGAATCGATTAAGCATCAGCTAGGTGGTTGGTTGTTAAATAAGATTAAAAATAAACTTTGGCTCCTCAGTTGTGGTCTGAATTATAATATAATACAAGATACAGCAAGTTATCATTTCCTTTGAAGTTCCATCAACACATCCATCCAAACAGTTGTTGGGTTGGTTTTATTGGTTAAAAACCCCTTGTCCAAAATAAAGTCTTAGCTTATGAGGTAAACAAAACATCCAAACATGGATTCGTTCTATAAATTATTCTTGAATCTGGAGCGTCCAGTTGCCCAGAACAATCTGTCTGTGGCTCTCAGTTCCTTCATCCTCCTCGCCTTCCTCCTCCACGTCGACGCCGGTCCACGCCCAGGGACAGTTCTTCCTGGTTTCACAGTTGCCGGGGGTTTCAGACTCATGAGGAATCGCTGGCATCCAGTTTGGTTTGTATCCCTGTTCGTCTGAGGCGTCGCCAGGTAACGGGCCCTGTTGGAGATAACTGCTGACCGGCTGAGACGCCATGTAGTTAGAGTTGCAGTAAGCCGTGGTGGGCGTGTGCGAGGCGCTGTCGTCGCACCCCGAGTCCGACCACTCTGAAGTGTCTAAGGAAGCCAGCGACGGCCCGCTCTGTGACTCTATGATGTCTCGCAAGAGGGGCTTCCTCTCTGGGCTGAC
>JAUESF010000008.1:7707890-7720242 GCA_032274765.1 Malacoctenus tetranemus
GGCACCGAAACTGCTCGCACGCCCTCGCGCTGCAACAGTAAACGCCGCGCACGAGGGCCAATTCTCCAACAGGAAAGGTCAGAGCTGACAGTGATTTGAAGCCCTTTCTCTCTCTGCCGACCGCGAGGAATACGCGACGTCTACAACGCGGGACAGACGGCAGAGAGCGAGGAGGGGACGGCAGATTTACGCAACGAGACGGGACATAAATTTCGGAGCTGCGGGCTAAAATCTGTGTCCTTTAAATAAGCGTTATTCATATGGTTAGTAGCTCTGTTCCGCCAGTCGTAACTCATCGACATTCGTCCCGAGCCTCGCAGGGTGAAGAGTTCGAGGCGGAGAAGAAAGATGTGCAAAAAAAAAAAAGAAAGAAAAACGCGCGAGGACGCGTTTGGCACCGCGGAGCGAGGCTGCGAGACAGAAAGCAAAAGAGGAGGCAGCGCAAACGAGCGACCCCCGCGATCCAGCTGACATCCGGCAGACAGCTGATGGCTCAAGGCGGCGCCGAGGCCGTATAGAGATGCAAATGGAGCTGACACCACTCAGGAGGCAGCTGCCAATCCGTGCGGCGCGTCCTCCCAGCTCGCAGCTCGGCGACAGATGATCCATAATTGCCGCTTTTCCCCGTGCGTCGGCTCGAAAAGTTTGATCCGTCCAGAAGGCTCCGACAACACCGATGACAGTAGGTGGCCTCAGGAAATCGCGCGTCAGATGCCACTTTTTGTCAGCTCCCATTACGGACCCATCATGCTATATTATCATGAGAAGGAATTAGTTTATGTGCTTGACAAAGTAGGTCAGAGACACGTCGGCTGATTGATTTTGTATCATCGACGGAGGTTTGACGGTTGAATTGCACGAAGCCTTCGCGGCTCCGCCCAGCGCTTCATTCACAGGAAAATTCTTCCTTATTTTGTAAACATGCTCACGTTTTTGTTCCTGGATATCTCCTGTCTGCTCAGTTTCAAAATCAGAGTTTTCAAATAAGAGGAAAACACACAATCTCCAAACAGAGGGGGGAAAAAAGACCTTTGTTTTTCAGAGGTGACACATGCAGCCAAATGTCGTCTGATCAGGAATATTCCAGCATAATAACCATTTAAGTCACGACTTGTTTTTGTTGGAGCTTTTGTTTGAGCTTTTTTTGATTTGTCTTCCCACAACAAATGAGCTGGATCCAGTCCCAGCTGCAGCCCGGACAGGTCGCCAGTACATCACCAGAGAGACAAACAAAGAACCAGACATCAGAACAGAGGCACAAAGCAACCGAGCTCAGGTGTTTTTGAAAGTCGTGTAATTAAACAAAGATCTTTTGAAGGTAAAGGATTCTCACCACTTGTAGCCTCTTTTCCAGTTGAGCTGTGGCTCTTTGTGTTGACCTTTTGAACCACAGTGTGAAAGCTCGAAGTTACTGAGAGTTTTTTTTGTAATACCTGATAAAACTGATAAAATACTTGTATCTTAAGGATTCCCATCGATCACTTGAACAATTTTATGGTCCCAGTGTCAAAAAAAAGTCCCAGAATATTCAGTTTCCTAAGTCATACACCAGAGAAAAGCAGAAAATCCTCTTATGGAAGGAGTCAGCTTATTTATTTTTTATTTATTTGTGAGTCGAATACAACTCTGCTCACCAATACATCAACTCAATGGGACGTACGGCTCGCGGAAAATGCAGCTGAAGCTCAAGTTTGCGAACGTCGACGCGTCATTATTTGATCGGCATGTTTATTATACGGAACATCAGACACGGGGACCCGCGTCGATGTCATGTTCAAACTGCTGTTTAGCGCTCATTCCTTGGCGCCGGAGTCGGGACCCCCGGCTGCTGCGCCACTGAGAAGCAGCGAGTCGCTCCGACACGGCCAAATGTGCCGTTTGTTCCTCCATTTTTCCAGGGTTGATAACGCGAACGCGGGAAAGACGTCGCGGCTCTTTTCGACTCGAGGAGAATGCGAGTGACAGATCGATGGGCGGTGACGTAAGCATGCCGGAGCGTGAGTCGGCGCCATGTGAGAGAGATTCGCGCGTGACAGGAGCTGGAGCTGCTGACGCGCCGCTGTCATCGGGAGGTTGTTCTCACTCTGTCTGCCTCGCTCTTCATGCTCCAGTTTTTTGCCAAAGGAGAAACGTCAGGATCGGGGTGAATAATTCATGCGAGGGGGGGCCGGTTGGTGGGTGTCCTAGTTAGCATTTGCTTTGCTGACACCTGCTGGTGCAGCCATAACAAAAACAATTAGATGCACGGGGCCCTCCAAGGATCCTCTGGTGCTCTTTTATCCCCAACTCCATTTGCTGTGCACTCGCTCCGTGGCTTTACGCCTCTGCCGGAGTTTGGAGACCGTAACTTCCAGCTGACAGATTCCCCCATGCTCGGCTGCCTTTTGTTGTTATCTGATTAACTGGAGCGAGAGACCAACCCGGATTCATTTCACTGCTGTCTCTCCTAATTTCATTCCAGGCTGTTTCCCAAACAATGCCCGGAATCCTAAGATTCTCCTCCCACGTCTCCTGTAACGACATGAGAAACACGTTTACAGGGTTCGCAGATGATACAGTATCTGTAGCCTCCCCTCGCGCTCTGAGTCAGCAGCAAATACATTTTTGTGAGTCGCTTTGTCACACCGAGGCTGCAGAACGACAGACGATGAATGCTGTTTTTGAAAAGAGCAAAGAGGAGCGAGTTGTGAGCTTCAATTCAGCCTGTTTGACCAGTTTCCTTCGATATTTTTCCAGAAACATGATAAGACTGTTTCAATGACAACATCAATTTGCGTATATTGAACATAATGGAAGTAGCATTTGTGGTTCTCTCATTAATCCTTTCATTCCATCGAGCTGCAAGAAGACTAACATTCAGTTAAACTCCACGAAACAACCTAACGATCATTATTGAACGAAGCGACGCATCGACAGGATCTAACCAGGAGTCTTTCTGATGTGTGCTGCCAGCACTAACCACTGCTCAACTACCAGCAATGTAATCATTCACCTGAAACCTCCAGTAACATCTGTAATCTGTCTCACTACTATAGAAATAATGATAATTTTACTTTAATCTCTAAATTTGACATCTCACAACATCAAAATGTTGCAATTATTCCCAACCACAAATTATTGTGTCACGCTCTGCTGCAAATTATCCACATAAAGCAATAATACATCACTTCTCATTATAAGTGCACATGTTTTAATACTTACTGTAAATATAGTGTGATCAGGTCTTGTCACATTCTCACTGATGTTTCTAATGAGAGAAATATTTTCTCGTCCAGCATTTTTATTGGTCCGAAAACTGATATAAGAGAAAGTCGGGAGGCAGTCGAAGTTTCCTTTGTGCCTGTCCAAGCAAACCCGTCAAAGCATTGGATAAACATCAATACAGGTGACAAGGAGCAGCTCATTGGAGCAGATTGACGGCCAGCGTTTTACTGAAGGTTGTTTCTTACCTGGCGTTGAAACAAAACAACGTCCCTCGCTCCATTTTTCTTCACTGCTGGGCTGTTTGATCCGTTCTCCGCCCGACGCTGTGCCAGCCGCGTGGACGCGAGCCTTTAAGCTGGAGTGTTGGTTCGCAAGACGCTTTTCTCCTCAAAGTGCCTCACTCTGCTTATTCGAAGCGAAGGGACAAATCGCTTCTGGGTGTATCTTTGTTGGCCGCACTTGTTTTTGGCAGAATGGACAGTTTACACTCAGCCGCCAGTTCCAGCTAACTGAAATTAATGAAAAACAACACTCAAACCGTATTAAATCCTGCCACCAAGACGGATGAGTCTTCACTGGGAAGCGTCTTAGAGGAGTGTCGACTCAGCTGCGCGAAACCTTTCGCGAGATAAAAGTTTGTGTTCCCCATCAGTGGCTTTAACAGTTTCTTTCACCTTTGCTCCCACCGGCGCTCTCATTGAGACGTGCCGGCTCATTTACCAGAGAGGCCGAGTGTTTTCCTGGAGGTGTCTCCGTTAATTGGACGGGGCTGGAGGAAACGAGGGCGGCGCGCGGCGCAAATCGCTTCTGTTTCGGATCGTTGTGAGTCGTTTCCTGCGTCTCGCACCGGCGTCTCTCAAAGCACATCTGGACGGGCCGGCGCTGAGCGCCGTCCTCCCACAGCAAAGAGACCAATCTTGTCGTTCTGGCGCAGTGCCTCTCGGCGAGGCGCGTGCACGTCCTTCACTTCCAGCGACAAGTATGTGGAGCCAATCGATGGGTCCTAATTGGCTTCCAGTGTAACTGTGTGCATGCATGCGTGCATGTCTGTCTCTTAGCCCCGAGACACAATGATCACCTGTCTCTTGCTTTAGCGTTAGCACCATTATTCTTCCCTACAGAGGAGCAGTTTGGTTCTAATTTCACTTAATTCTTGTTGACTGGAGGAAGATTCATCAGTTTCCTTCAGTAATCCTGAAGCAACTCGGCTCTCCGCGAACATCAGCATGACTCAAGATGCCTGTGCAGCATTAGCAGCCTGCTACTTCTCTGCATTCACTTTTTAAAGCGACTTCCTGAAGAAGTGAGAACATTTGTCGTTTAATTAACGTCTTTGTGAACGCTGCCGTTTCGTGTTGGAATCCTCGCCCGGTAAATTCTCCCTCGGTCTTCGTCCCCTTCAGTCTCAGCGTCCATTTGATACCAAAACAATCCCATATGTTTTAAGTTAACAAAACCAATCTGTCGCCCTCGTTTCCTGACGTCTCGCCCAAAAAAAAGGGCTGCCATATGTTTGGCAGGAAATGAGCTGCGATTCTGTGCTGAGAGGCAGTTGGAGAAACTGGAGGCAATCGGAAACTTTTCCTGTTCGTGTCAGTGTTTCACATTCAGAAAAAGAGGAAGGTTTCATGTCATGTTTCAGTGTGTTCGGGAGCTTAATTTAGTTCATAGGACTGCCGTTAGAACGCCTCTGCCTGTGTAATTAAATTTGTCATTATATCTAAATAATACGGCGCTGACATCCATGACAGTCATTATAATCTCCTGCTCCGAAGCGGCGCCGCTCTCAAAGAGTTAAGCAGTGTGACTGAGCTAATAAAAAAACTGTCAAGATCCAAAACATCCGAGAAAAAACCTATCAAGTGCATCTGAAGTTCCTAAATCAAATTGACGATAAGATCAGTGAGCTGCAGTTCGGTCCCCGGAGGGCAATAAAGATGGCTTATTTTCTCGGCATAATTGGCCCAGAAACAATCCTAACAACCCCCGTCTGAACCCAGACAAACCCCATGGCTGGAAATTAGCGCTCGTGGGTTGTAGGAGTAAGTCACAAAGGCCTTTGAAGAGTGTTTTTGAGCTCTAATAATTTGGCCCAGAAGAGAGGGCTCCCCGTGTTTGGAGTGGCGCCTCACACTGAGCCAGGGCCTGTGAGGCTTTTACAGAGATAACTCTGAATTATTGCTAATAAAGCTCCCTGGATTAAACCACGCGTGTTTGGGTGACTGAGCGCTTCCTCCTCTTGGCTCCCCCCCCCCCCTCCTGTTTCGTCACCTCTGCCCTGATTTATTGGGACGCGCCCAGACAAGACGCCCGACCGTCTGAAAATAGAAACACAGAGCAAGTTGAGGGAGAAGAAAGAGTGGAGAGAAAAAAAGACGCTCCCAACATCATCAGCCAAACAGCAGTGCGCCCGGGTGCTTCACGTTGATTCTTCTCCGGGATTCAGATGAGCAGGAGCACACGTCGAGTGGGCTTGATGGCTCAATCAGTGCAAGTTAATTACGGTCTCAGCTGGGAGGAGGCGCAGACGGAGCGGATCACCTCGCTGCGGATTGTGCAGCGCAATTTTAGGAGCTCCTAAAGAGGGGGCCTCATGTGAGCCGATGGAGGGGGGGAGGGGCGAGGAACCGGGACCATGTGGCAGCGATGGAGGTTCGGGTTCCTTGTTAGCCGTTTAGCAAATACGATGGCAAAAGCTGTAACGTCTCCCAAACTGGAAAAACAGAACCGAAGGCTCCTGGAGTGAAAAACATCAATAAGCGCGCCCTCGGTGTGACCAATAAAGAAGTAATTAATTTGTGTTGACTCAGTCCGAGCGGTCAAAAGGGACGGCCGGGCGGTCAGCAGAGTCGCTTTCATTTGCATCTCGTCGGAGAGGAAAGGCGTCGTTAATTAGCCGCCGCCCCCCCCACACTCCCCGCTCCCCGGCTGCAGCTATTTGTGCTGCACATTTGAGAGGAAGTGCTTTGATTCTTCCGCTCGCACTCGTCGCCCCGCGTCGTTTCATGACTCTAAGGAGTGGGGGGGAAAAAACAGACTCTCAGGAGAACAAATAAAAAGTTTGGAAAAACACAATGAGATCAGATCAGCAGCGTGAAACTGCTGCGTGAAGCCACTAAAAGCAGCTTCGATCCCTCTCGGCTGCTTTGTTCAGAGGAAATGAGCTTCGCCTCAGATCTTTTACTTAAACAAATCTAAATATTTACATTTGATGATGAGGCCTTTTGATTGCGTTGCGTTTCTCGACAAAGTTTTGATGAGCCTAAAAATACTGTCATTAATGTTATCTTTTATGATATGCGATAAAACCCCTCGTTGGCCGACATGAAGGCCGGTATAGAAAATAATCGCCGAGCACCAGATGGTCTCCTAATTTGATTAAGAGACTGTCGGAGCTCCCCTCCGTTTACGATCTGTTGGGGATTTTGTTCCACTGTATGAGCTCCAGCATTTCTGTGTTTGTTTTGTTTTTCTGAACAAAAAGCAGGAGAATTAACTGTTATCTTTGTTCTTTTGTTCAAATATGTCTGCAAAAGCCCCAAATGTTTGATTACACTGGAGGCGAGTTGACAGCAACATGCACCTGAGGAGTGCTGGGTCAGACCCGGGAACAGCTTCGTTACTTCAAAGTTTGAGGGTGATCTGATACACAGAGGGAGTAATGATGTGTAATATATACAGTAGATATGTCAAAACAAGCTTTAAATACTGTTTATTTTAACAAAATATAGTTGATTTGCTGTCAATCTTTCTTCAGTCGATGAAAACTGCGTTTGGAGTACAAACCGATGATAAGGTGAAACAAAGTTCAACACCTAAGACTCCAAATATGATCAATCTACATGAAGAAAACTTTAAACTTGCTGAGTCACTGCAGTCAGAGCTGGTTTCTTCACAGTTTAGGTCACAAGTTGTGCTCTTTTTTGGGAGAAGTTTCCCTTTATTCTGGAATGAAGCGCTGCACTGGAAAACGTGACCGCAGCCTTCTATTGCATAAGCCGAGCACAAGGGCGACTCGCCCGCGTTGCATTTCTCTCCTCCGTCACCAAATGCATATGGCTCGAAATCCCCCGCTGGCGCTCGGAGCCTGAAGAAGTGCTTTGACAGAGCCCCCTCTCAGGCCTTCTGGGAGAGCCGCGGCGCTTTAAAGTCCTCGATCATAGGGAGGATTTCACCACCATCACTGCTCCGCGGATCAGCTGCCGCTGCTACTATGTCAAGTCGACACCACTCAAAGAACTGCAGGGCACAACATGAGCAACTTGCTGTATTGATCTTTTTGCCTGGTGCTGTGAATAAGAAAAAATAGAAAAAAACCCAAAAAACAGGACCGGGAGCTATAAACTGTCTCTCCACTCTCTGCTCACACTTTTATCAGATGTCCTTCAGTGGAAAATTGAGGAGGGGGAGAAAACAAACTCTGCATAATTACAGGGAGTTTGAAAACGCGACACCGGATAATTTGCAGGGGTTAATGAAAAATCACCTGGTGTGACCTGCTAATTACAGATGTTTATCGGAGATAATGCAACACTATTAAACCTGTTGCTCAGCTCTGTGCCTCCTGTCATTGAATTTCCGAGATCAATCCTAAAGCAATTACTCTTGCAGCTAATGATGTACAGTTACATAGAAACATGAAGACGGAGTGTGTGTGCATGTGTGTGTGTGCGTGTGTATTTGTGTGTGTATTTGTGTGTGTGACAGACTGTGTGTACGAATCTGCCAGTGTTCCCATCATGCAGCAGCGCCTCACTTGAACTCGCTGCATGGGACGCGTCGCTCTGCTTCCATATCGCGCTGCTGATGCACGCTGGGCTTCGACTAACCGGGGGAACGGGGGACGCGCGACGCGCGCGGCTCCTGCAATTGGTTGGCAGCGACAAGGCCATTCTGGGCTCATTAAATCCCCAGATGGTGGGAGCACGGGAGCAGCAGAGCGTACAGTATTACAGCCCAGCAGGGTTGAGCCACGGACCAAATGGTGTCCTGGTCTGGCTCCGGACCACCAAACCCCGTCGAAAATCCCCCTCTAGCTGCGAGCTCATCTGCTAAATGGTTTATTTCACTATATTATTATTCCGTTCCTCTAAAGACACAAACAGGGGAAAAAAAAAAGTGTTCCTGTTTGGATGCAGCTGGTGTTCCTTCCTGATTCGGGCGAACAAGAGTGTAAGCACCGTTTAATAATGTTTCTGTGTGAAGAAAAGCATGAAAAACAAGCTCGGCGCCGGCGTCTGGCAACAGGTGCAACCAAATTAAATCACACAGTTAGTGCCGATAAATCACACCTGACTGGCGTCGCACGTAACACACTCGGCAGCGGGTGCGAGGTCGGTTTAAAGTGACGTCCAGTTGCGAGTGGAGGGATCGAAGTGGAGCTTCGAGGCCCTCGCAAGAAACTCGACAGCTTTCGGCCACGTTTGTTTTCTCCCAAAGGTTTCACGTACAAGATCGTTTTATCCTCAGATTGTTAAGATGTGTCTCTAAAAACATTACTTCAAATCTTATTAACATGGTTCAGTGCGAAAGCTCCCGGTTGGTTTTGAATAAATATCGAACCAGATTATAAAAAAAAGTCTTTAATCATTTCCCAAAGTTGAAGAAGAAAATGTCAAATTCAGTCTGAGTAACTATTTACAATCGTAGATACTTGGAGGAGAAACAGATTATTTTAAAAAATCTCGAGAGTAAAAATCCTCATCAAGTTTTCGATCCGTCTTAAACAACTTTATCTCGCTAGAAATGGTTCACTGAGCCCACAGAAGCTGTTTGGGAACATCTCGTCAGCTTTTACAGCCTCGTTGTTTGGCAAACAACTCGGTTTATTGTGTTTTCAAGGTCATGCCAAGACACACGCATTCATAAAAGAGGCAAACGAGGTCACGAGCCTTACGAGCTGGACGCTGGCCTTTTTGTTTTTTATCATTATGAAAACATCCCTCCATCCATCTTCTGCTCCCTCCAAGTTTGGGGCCACAGGGAGCCGGAGCCGATGCCAGGCGACATGAAGGGCGAGGCCGGCTCCACTGCCGGGCCGTCGCAGGGCTCACACAGGGCTCACGCAGGGCAACAGACGATCCCTCAGTTGATTTAGAGTCAATAGTTCAGAGTTTTTTTGATTCGAAGAAGCTGAAGTCATGAAGGAAAAACCACACAAGTTCAACAGCAACAGGAAGTCACCGCCCCCCAAATCGAACCAGGGTTTTCTTGTTCAGCTTTAGTGATGAAATGTTCAATTTTAGGACAAAAGTTTGTGGCTACGAGCTAAATGTGCATGAAAACACCTTCACATAAGAGAAACATAACGTATCATTACTCTGTTTCGAAGCTTTGAGTCATCTACATGTTGCAAATGGAGTCTTACTCATCTTGTGCGTCATACTGCATGTCTCCACTGTTTCTCTACATGGTCAGTCACATTGACCGATTCAATCACTCACCACTGGTAATGGCTGCTACGCACGGTGCTCACGCGCAACTGGGAGCTCCTTGGGGGTCATGGTCTTGCCCATATACAGTTTGACATGTGGGCATCGGACCACCAACCTTTGGATTGAAGGAAACTAAGCACGACCACCAGAAACACCTTTAATGTGGCGATGAAATGAAGATTGATCGGTAATAACTGGTTAGCATTAGCACATATGTATCGGTATATTCGAGCTACCCGTAAACCTCAGTCCAACCCTCCTGGTGGGAACTGACCATATTGGCCTCATATGTCGCACAGACGTCCTCACCTTTGAAGTGTCGAATACAAAATGGTCATCGCAGAAATGCCAGAGACACACAGCTACACACACGCACACACACTCACACACACACACACACACGTGTTGTGTCAACAGTGTGAGAGAATTTCGCAAACAGATGTAACGACGGGTCACGCTACCGAAATGAGAGCGCTGCTCCAACGCTGCAGATGGCCCTGGCAGGGACCAAATATCATCCAGACACCCTGCTGTTCCTCACAGCCTCGCTCACCTCCCACTTAACGCCACCCTCACACACGAACAAATAATAGAGTTGTTCCCAACCCGGCGGAGCGGAGCGCCACTCGCGTCAGATGCCTGATTTCAAAAATAAAAACATCCAAATCAGTCACGCGTCCTTTGACATTTGTTGCCCGTCGCCCACGCGGTGTAATCACATCGGGGGCTTCACATAAAGTAAGAGATAATTTCATGTGTTTGGATCGTCGGTGCGAGCCAAAGCTCGTTTGCGAGGTCCTGTTCTCCGTCTCATCGCGCTGAGGAGAATCGGAGGTCTTTTCAGGAGGAAGAGAATAAGGGAGCGTCGATGTACAGGAGAGGCTCGTAAAGCAGAGAGAGAAATGTTTGGCTTCCTTATTATCTGTGGCGAGCAGACAGCTGAGGGAAACTGAGAGGTTTATGAGTAATAGGATGAAGAAGAAGAGAGCTGTGGGCCCTGGCTTTGTGATCACTTATATTTGCCAGACTTTTGATGTGTCAGTGCGTTTACTTTTTCCCATTCTTTTGCATCCGACTGTATAAGCGTTTCACACAAGCTGTATAGGATTGTTTAATGGACTCGGGTACCCACAGGAAATTTGTTTCTCCTCGACAAATTCAATCAATCAGGGGAGGGAAAAAAAACAGTGATTTTCTCCTGGAAGGCAAATTGCTCTCCGGCTAGCTCACCTATCAGCTGCGACAGTTTACTTCAGGTGCAGTGGGAAACTCCGGTCTCCAGGGGGCGGCCTAAAGCTCACTGTGCTCAGTCACATCTTCCAGATTGAATAACCACTCATTCATCCAAATTAAGAAACAAATTTGTTTGCTTTGTTTTGTATGATTGACATGTAAATAAAGAGCTTGTGTCTGAAATATTTGTTGTTTAATTGAGTTTGAGTCAACTTGAGAAACTTTAAATTAGCATTTTGTTAAATTAGTGTCACATAAGGCTTCTAGGTACAAAGCAATCACAGATTTACACAAAAAAAGAGCTAGAAAAAAGATGAAATGATCAGAGAGACAAAAAAAATAAGAAACACAACAAAAAACCACTTTGAACCTCACTGAATTTTTGGTAAAACCCCTTTCGATGCACCTTCAGTGGAATCAGCCCATGAAGGAGCCGCCCTACACCACAATTTCACCTCAGGTTACATGATAAATCTGACTTTTTACCTGAGTGACTCCAGCTTTAGCTCCCTGAATGGCTTTTTCCTTTTTTTTCCCCCAGCAATATTCTCCAAGGCTAAAACACAGAAAAATGCGTGTCCCCGACATGGTTCCGTGATAAAATCTCCAGCACATTTGGAGGCGCTGCGGCTCGGAGGTGGCGGCGCGGCAGGCTGCTCTGCCGACCTCAGCAGCTCTCGAGTTGAGGAGCCGAGGGTGCCGGAGCAGCAGCGCTCGGGTTAAACATTGAGAGTTTGCGTCGTGCTGCTCTGCCTCACTGCCTCGCTGCCTTGCTGCCCCGCTGCCTTGCTGCCCCGCTGCCCCGTCCCTCCCCTCCGTCCGTCCCCCCTTCTGTTTCCATCACGTTCAGGGGGAGTTTTATTGGTTAAGCCAAGGTTGCCTCACTTAGACTTTATAGTCGTGCTGACATCTTGTCTTTTCTGTGCTCAGTGGTGCAGTAAAGAAACCATTCATGATGCTCCGCTGACAAGCAGTGTAAATCTAAAGCTCCTCCAATGAATTTACAAGAATAGAAAAGCCTTCCTTAACAAAGTTTAAGGAGGAGTTAATCTTGTATTTACATATATAAGTGTGTGTATTTACCCTCTAATTTTTAGGTACACTCTGCATCAAGTTGACGCTTTCATCTTTTAAATAAATTACGGTAATATTTGTAGAAAATATTGTTCATTGGTGGGAGCTACATTTCCCATCATTCCCACAAGGAAACAAACTTTACAGCCCATGTTAAATTTTTGATTTGCCCAAAAAAAGCTACACTAAAGCCTAAAACTGGTCGACAAACCCACTCTCACCGACACACAAATGCAGGAGCCTTCAAAATCAAACTCTCGGGCAGTTTTCCAGGCCTTCTCTCGATACTACAAAAAGTGTTTACCTCTGGGTTTTTGTGAGCGACCTCACAGCAGGCAAAGCAGGCAGTCTCATGCCCTCTCCTGAGATGGCCCCAGGTCCCAGGTTGGGTCGGAAAGTGAAAGATA
>JAUESF010000008.1:7743211-7761734 GCA_032274765.1 Malacoctenus tetranemus
AAACACACCCAATGACGACACAGTGAACAGGGCTGATTTAAATGTACAAAGTTGTACAGGTCTCTCTTTTTAATCAGTATTTGAAAATATTCAACAATGAAAGTTAAATCAAACAGTAAGAATAAGTAATAACAATAATTAATATCGGCAATAACTAGACTTAAAATCTGAACTTTTTTAGTTTCTTTTTTTGTTTGTTTTGTACTGAAACACCTGAGGGAAGCAAATCATAAGAGAACCCAGAAAAAGATCCACCGAAGTTTAGAATTAAAAAAACAAAAAAAAAACCTAAAAAGAAAAGAGGAGACACCAAATTAGGAGTCAAGACAAGCTCATACAGGGGTCACTCACGTCCATCTGTATGTACAGCACATTCACGCCACAGCTGTGCGGAACAGCAGTGAGAACAGGAACCGGGCATGAGAATGGAGGACGCGTCCCTGCAGCCCGACGGCCTTTAAACGGCCGCGTTGACTCGCAATGTGACGAACAGGAACGGTTCAACAGGAGCGGGTTCAACGCGCTCGGAGGTTCAGGGGTGTCAAACCCAGCACGGTCCAGTTCAGGCTCAGCTGGGCCACATGATCAGAATCACAGCTTAATAATCTATGAAGACCTAAAGATGGTTATTTTGTTAAAAAGCAGAGTAGTACTCTCCTAATCGCAAAACTCTCCATGAATAAAAACAGTGAGATGTCATCAACCTTTCATGCTAATGCTACAATATTTTGTTAGCAACAAGGTAGCTAGTTCTCACAGCTCTGAAACGTTAGCATCGCTGCTAATCAGAGCTGTGTTTCTTCAGCTGCATTTACATGGTCGCTTCTCCAATGGATGAAGTGAACAAATTGGCGTGCAGATTCTATATGAAGGGGGGAATCAAATCTTAATCTGTCAGTGGACATGATCCCAAATCCAGCATTAACTGGGAGCCCACCAGTACTGAAGCTAAAGCGGTTAGCTCCACTAATCAAGACGGTTATGCTTCTCTTTATGGTTAATGTGAAAGTGCAACACTGAATAAATGTTCTCTGTGTATAGTTAAAGACAGTTGAGAGACTTCTGAAGTGTTTGGGTGCTATGTTTGGACAAAGCACGACGTTGGGAAGCGATCCAGTGTAGATTTTACTGAAATGCTATCGTGAACAAGGTCGCATCATCGCCTCAGAGGGAAAAACCCAATAAAATCATATCAAAGTGTTTACATGTTTTGTTTTTGGTGTTTATGCAGTTTACTTATGGTTCATGTAAATGCAGCCACTGTTATTCTAGTTCCTTTAACTCAATTAGTGCGCCCCCAAAGGACAAATTAGAAATCACACCTTTTTCCCTAAATTTGCATTTTTTTCCTGCATGATGGTGCTATTTGTATTTTACACGACAGGCCAGACTGGACCCTCTGGTAGTCCGTTTGTTTGACACCCCTGCTCTGATAGGCCCCTCCCCCTATATGCATGAAGACAGCCACAGGACTGACAGTTCGTTGGTTGGATCCGAAAGGCTGAAATGAGTGAGAAAGCTCTGTTCTGGTCAAAAACATCTCCCACCAAACACACAGTGGAAACACAACTGAACATCATCTCGCTCTTCTTTTAAAAAAAATGGTCCCTGGATGCATAAAACACAGCCGCTCCTCTGACACCTCCAAACGTTAAAAAGATCATTCAAACTTGTTTCCGTAAGAAACATGACATCAACATTAGCTCGGAGGTGGAGTCGCCACTCGACGTTTCACGTTTGTCTGTACAATTAATCAATATCAAATTCCCCTTTTTAATTTTTTTTGTTAACCCTCCACCAGGTCTCACCAAAAAAAAAAACACTTCACTTCAGGAGGAAAAAGGGGGGAAATATAAATGCAAAGAAACCTTTGGTCAAAGAGTGAACCCACAAAGGAAAAAATGCAATGACAAGATCGGAGGAAATCATTCGTCACTCAAGATCAACGGAACGACCGAAACAAGGAGCAAAAACTCAAGTGGCTTTCTATACGTTTCTCTCTCTCTCTCTCTCTTTCTATAACAATATGGCCCAGAGTTCAACCCTCCTCCCATACATTTGGGTCTGCAAGTTATACTGATTTCCTCACAGAGGAAAGAAGGAAAGAAAAAAAGGTGCTCTTTTCATGAAAGTCATGTTTGTCTTGATTGTCCACAAAAAAAGAGGTGCCAGTGGGCAGTAGCCCCGGCGAAAGGATATACAATCACAGCGTAAAACCACAACATCCTTTACTGGAAAGGAACCGAGAGTCCCGGCGAGGCTCCTGAAGAAAGACTCTGAACCTGCACTGAAGTTGTTGCTCGCGATATCCGTGTGACTCGGTGTGCGCGGACGTGGCGGTCGCGGTCGTTCGCGCGGCCTCATTTGGAGACCGTCTGGTCCTGTGTGGCTTCGTCCTGCAGGCAGCTCTTGCGGATGATGGGCAGCGGGTGGGCCTCCGTGTTGAAGACCCAGTCCTCCAGGGGGAGCAGGTCGTCGTCGGAGAACAGCAGGTAGAGATACCTGAGGAGAGGGGACGGATGAAAACTTCAGGCGCCGTCAGTTTAAATTTACCAGTTTCGAAAACAAGCAAACAAATTTTCCAACAAGCTTTTTGGTAAATCCCTCTTTTTTTTTACAGGAACATAAAAACACGGTGGACCTCAGTGAGAGCATCTTCTCTGTAAGGCATCGTGTTGAAGGAAGCTATTTATAGACACCTTAATTATCTCCCTGATTTGAATAATTTTATGCAAAATTTCAGGCCTTTTTTTGGGATTTTTACCATCAAACAGTTTGACTATTTTTAGTATTAGTGTTACAATTTGGACAGTAAACAAAATCTGCCCTCAATACAGAAAGCAGACTCTTGTGTCTCTAATTGTGCTGCTCCAGCTCCAGATGTTATCCTGATTGGCTGCTTTCTCCTGATTCGCAAGATTTCAGCAGTGCCACTTCTGGTCATTGGGTGGCAGTAATGAGCCGCTGTCCTTTTCCAGGAATCCAGAGCTTCTTCTCAGCTTGTTAGGCAGAGCACCATCTTGTGGTACAAAGTGGTATCACAAGACATGCTGGCGACATCGTGAGCTTCAGTCGACATCAGACATGTTTTGTTCTCACACTTTGTTATGAATATATTATCTACGTTTTGATCGCTGTCCACAGCGCCAGACTGTGTGTGATTAATGAGCCATGTATGAAAAAAAATTGAATGATCCAGCTACGCACCATAAAAACCTCCATACTTTACAAGCAATGAGAGACCTATTCAAAGAGTGATTGGAATCACCATCAGAGCAAAGATGGTGTCTGTGTCTCATTCACAGCAGCAGCGAGCCTCATAGCTGGAGCAGATAATAGGGGGAGAGACGAGTCCTCTGTGTGCAGCACTGAAGCCTGTATTACTTTCATATCAATGATGGTTTATGCATGTAGATAGCGAAATGTCATTTCTCTCACCAGTGGAGATGTAGCGAGGAAATGGGACTTACTTAAGAGTCTCCGAGAGGAAGAAGCTCTGCTGCATGTTATCGTGGCTGACCGTCGTGGTGTAAACGTCGCGGATCCCCGAGAAGCCGGACTCGACTCTGCAGTGCTGCTCCAGGGCCTGACAGGAGGCAGAGAGGGGGAGGGAGGAGGGAGGAGAGGGGGAGGGAGGAGGGAGGAGGGCGGAGGGGCATGTTTGAATGTGGAAAAAGGAGAGAGCACTTCCAGTTGAACTGTACAAATTGGATGAATAATACCTCAATTATTCACGAAAAAACTCATTTCAGGAGCTCTCAGAGTGTCTTCCTTTCGTGTCGGCGCAGACTGAAGCAAAGTTTTATTCGGAAACGAGCTCCGGAGTAAAACAAAAAGTTTTTTGGGAAGAAAAAATATATATACTTGGGGGAAAAAATAAGGTAATCCTACACTCACGCACGTCAGCAGGCTGCACAATCGTAGCAATGCTAAATCTGACAAGGGCTAATGGAGAGCGGCTGAGCTAGCCAGGCAGATTAGCTTATTATTACCCCTGCTACAAAGGGCTGGCTTATACGTGCTAATTAACAAAGACCCTGACGTGTTAATGCTCGATGTTCATGAAGGGAAGCGTTGTGCGCCGCTTCCAACCTTTGTGCCCGATAATTAAAGGCCCGTCAAACTCGTCAGCCTGATCTCTCCACTTCTGTGTGCACTAAATTAATGCTAAATCTATCATGCCAGCCCCGTGCAGTTTGCTACCGTTAATGTCCTGTCTATTGCCACATTAATAACGGTGATCCCTGCACAACCTACGGCCCCCGAGAGTAGGACTGCTTGATCTACAAGCTAATGTATAGTGCCACACAATATCAGGGAAACCAGCCGAGGGTAATTGAGGGTGTTAAAGGAGCTTGACATAATAGGTGAGTTCAATTTATAAAATGGGAATCTAGGCCACTTCCAAGAGACGAGGATAGGGCGCCAAATTATACCGCGCAGAATCTTCCACTTAATCTAACATGAAATTATTTTTGGACTTTACTGACCTGAGTGAAAGAGACATTTGTAATAGTCCACATTATTTACAAGAAAGGGGCGATTTCCGTGTGAAAAAATATTGAGCAATTTCGCCCATTTTTTTTACCATTTTCTTTTCCACATTCATTTTTTTCTATTGCAGCAAAACATGTTTGATATTGAAAATAGGATATATTTTAGTAGATTCATTCCAATTATCATTTGTGTTGAATATTTTCCTCACAAACGCATGTTTTTCACCTTTAAATGCAAAACGAGTCTTTTGAACCCTTTGCAAAGGCATTAATATTCCTACTTAATCATCTGAATACTCTTTGATATTTGTTAATTGATTTTTTTTCACGTGAGCCTTGAAAAAATGCCAACATGACCTGTGAAATGTGAAACCAACATAAATATAATGTAAACCAGGGTTGAGGGTTAACTTAATTACTGCAAATCATATTGTGCTACATTTAGCACAGCTTGTAGTTTATAACATCACAGGATTTTAAAAGCACCGTTATACTTGTATTTCATGATTAATGTTGCATTAACGTGAAAACAACACGACTTTCTTTTCATCTCTATGTACAAATATAGACAAAGACACAAGCTCGGTGCGCCTCAGATTTTAGCAGCGTTTCATTTTTAAAATTGACTACTAGCTAATGTGTTACCATGGTTACAAAACGATGTATAAATACCGCAGATCACATAATGTTTTTTACAGATGCTTCGATAGTTGCCAGGCAACAGTGGCTTGGACGTAAGGCACCGTTTGGCACAAAACCGGCTTCAACGCTTCCGATTTGGTTTCAGGATAAATACATAAAATTACTTCAGCGTCGGAATCAACCCAGTTTAAATAAAGTAATCTGTTACTGTTACACTGCTACTCTTGACAGCAATGTTTGTGTATCTGATTATTGTCAAAAAATGAAGACTGAAATTCCACTAACTACAGTTTTGTTGAGATTTTGACTCATTATTTTTGTGGAACATGAACAGAATGTTTTTGTATCTTTTCGGTCTGTTTGTGAGCCAATCGTGAGCTTGAGCTTTTGTCTAAACTGTTACTATTTCTGTAACTCCTTGCATTCCTAATCCTGAATGAATTCAGTCCTCCTGAAAGCAATAATCAAGATTTCCAACTGGCGACAGACTGATCTTCACCGAAACATTCAAATTTAGTGAGACAGTTCTGAGAAACGCAAAGCTACTTTATCTATCTAGTAACAAGTAAGTACAAATTATCAGTCACCTGCTAAACACTTTTTCTTCTTTATCCTCAGCTCTTTTTGTCCAACTCAATCCTCCCACTTAATGAAAGCTTACAAGATGAAGACTGTCATTAAATGTGCAGCAGTAAACTACCTTGGGGAAACGCTATTAAAGGAGCAAAGTGATGGTTTAAAGGGGAACTCGTCCTGTGTGAGTAATACACTGTACTGATGAGCTCACCTCCACTGCCTCCCAGCCCCAGTCTCTGTACTTGGGGTCGTGGGTCAGCCTCCACATGTACATGTAGCTCTCGATGACTTCTGGCCGCAGGATGTAGTATCTGTCGCTCAGCCGGGTCGCCGTGGCTTCAGCGCCGCTGTCGAATCTGAAGGCTTCAGGTCCCAGTTTGGTGGCTGAGACATGAAAAACAGGAGGAAAAATGAGTGTAAGTATAAAAAAAAAATCATTCAGTCGAACTGACAAAGAAAGCGTATCAGCTGGCTTTAAAGCGAAACATAACAGACCCCTTCGCGTGGACTTGAGGCACAATTTAAACCAGATCATCACAGCTGCCCAGATGGTCTGTGGGCTCCTCACTTTTTCCTCATTTGTACTCTGTAACCGATACATCGCCGCTACAAATCAACACCGCATGAAATTTGATTCAAGAGAAAGCACAAAATGAATCTGCCGCTGAGGTCGGGACAGCAGCATCGCCATGGCAACAACATAAACGCACACACAGGCCTAAACATGCATACTTTGCTCCTTTTTTCTCTCCCTTGCTCATCCGTTACTGCAGAAACTCAGCCGGTGGTCATTTGGCTCCTTGGAGGGGGCTGCAGGTTTGTACACAGCTGCGCCCACATGAACCAGAAAATTATCTTCTGATAAAAAAGCTGCTGTGAGGGGTGGCGGGGGGATTTTTTCCCCAGTCAGCTGGATCATTATATCGTGTAAGTGAGCATGCAAGATGAGGGGAAACAGAACGGCAGTCGGTGGTTTTCTGTTCAACACAAACCTGCAGAATATATGTTCCATTTATTCCCATATTGAAAAGGTGGAGAAGGAAAACTGAAGACAACTCGTTGGTCAGGTGACGAAGTGATGCGACGGTGAATTGAGGTCAGTTTCAATTTAATCTCCTTGAAGTCGCTATAAAGATTTTCACTGAATTTACAGGCGTTAAAAGTGCAATGAGAAAATGGAGATTTTTGTGATCTTGAACAAGCTAAAACAGAACTGAAGTTGACATGTTTCTGAGAGTGAGACAGATAAAAGTCTTTCAAATAAGTTCAGTTTTTCAGCAAGATCTCAACAAATTGGATAAACAACTGTGTATTTACTTTTCTTGTAGTTTTATTTTCCCAAACTCTTGTTTTGCTTCGGGGCCCTCGGTCTCACAGACATCAGCCCTCCACTGTAATATTTACCCTTTGCTAACGTAACCAGGCTTTGTTTTGTTCCTTCCCAGCCTCGCAGGACGGCCTGGATTTGGGCTCTCTACCAAGAAATATCGAGCCGAAAAGTTTTCTTGAATCACTTCACAGAAACATCTTTAACCGCCTCTTTAAACTTTGCCTAAACCTCCAGTCTTTCAGCAAAGTTTTTGCCTTTTCGGAGCCAAAGAAGTCCCTGGGCCCTGTTATGCTAATGCTAATGCAAATTCTGCCTGATAATATTTGCCAACACAATCTGCTTTTTTCAAGGATTCATCGGGATTTATATCAAGCTCTTCTTAACTGGTGAAATTACCTCGACGCCGTTATCTTCTTACCGCGCCGGGCTCGTCGATAATCTTGGTCTCGTTTCAAAATCAAAGAAATATCGAGCAAATCACGCACAGAATGCGGATAATGCGGCCTCGGAAATTATCACACGGGCTTTTAATTGGCTGCAGCAGCTCACTCCAAAAAGAGGTCAGGATCAAACCGAGTGCATCGAGTGCAAGGACATCAGCGCTCCGAGCATAGCATGGGAGAGAAAAAACAACATTTTCATCGAGAGAAAGCCAGCGACTCTTGTTATTGTGTTGCACAACGGCGCTCACATCTCATTAGTGGAGATGAATGCTGCAAAGCATTAAAGGTCTCCTACAACCTTTCCTCTGAATCCAGTAACCTTTTACGCTCTCCTGGTGCTTCCAACGAGGTCCTCATTTCTCGGAGAAGACCACAGGGATGCAGAGCGGCAGACGGAGACACTTCGTGGTGTCAGTACTTAAGACGCGGCTAAATAGCAACCGCTCCACGCACATGTGAGAGCAAATCTCTTTGCTCTTTTCTTCTCCCACTGACAGCTAATCCAGGAGCCCGCGAAGGCACCATCCAGCCGCTGTAATGAGTCAAGAGGAACCTGGTGGAGGCCTGCGAAGACCAAAGCCAGCCAAGTCTTTGGGGCCGGCAGATCAAAAAGTGTTTCGAAGCGAATCAAGGAACCCCGTGTGTGAGTCATGTCAGCTCACGGCTGAGGCGAGGGCGAGAGATGAGAGGGTGAACCCGCGCGGCCCACCCAACGGTGCAGAGGGGTGAAAAAAAAAAGGCGTGAAATTAGCAGAGGAGATTATTGTCAAGGCCAAGGAAGAGACACCAGGGAGGAGATCAAACCGGGGTCTTCCTGAAACATGTGGGCAGGTTTGCTCGCGCGTGTGTGTGTGTGTGTGCATTTTGCTCTCACTGCTCTTCTCTCCTTGCTGATTCGTCAGCCACACTGATGGTTGAAAACACACGATACACAAGCGTTTTTCACAACCTTTGTTTTTCCTTCTTCACCGTTTTCTCTCCATTTTTTTTTCTCTTTCTAATCCGACAAAATTACAACAAGCTGTGATTATCGACATCAAACACAGTCGGAGGCTGCTGCCTAAAGCTGTGAGACATTAGAAAATAACCGAGTTTAATTCTTTGCGGCTCCTTATTAAACCTGTCGTCGAGGTTGAAGCCACCGAGCGAGCCTTTCTCCTTTTGGAGTCGGGGCAACATCAAATTGCCTGAGGCGTTTTTAATTTACTATATTGCTCCCTTAGACTCAATTCTCTGGCTCCGAGAGCCACCGCGGCCTCCCTTAACAAGACATATATAGTGCAGCACAACTGTGATGAACCAGAGAACGCCTCTTATAGTTTTTCTTCTTGCAACACCCAGCGAAAATGATGGGAGAAAATACATGTTTATTTGGATCTGGAGAGTTTCGAAGGGAATCAAAATCAGAATGTAACTCTATGTAAAAGAACACTAACTCCTTGGTTTGATCTTCTTGTGACAACTTGGACGCTTTTGCTTGAAGATGGGAGGATCCGTTAAAGATTGAGGAGACACCCTGTGTTCTTCCTAGATTGTTTTTTATGTATTTTCATGGAGAAAACTTTCCCTTTTTGCTGCAAGCTGTCTGAGCAGAAGGAAAATGCAGGCCAAGGTTTAGCTTCCAGGTGCCCAGTGAGTTAAACGGAGCATCAGTTTGAGAATAAACAGTGTCACATGCTGCTGGTAGACTGAATGACTTGTTCAAAGGAGGTTAATATAAAGAGAGAGCTTTCTCTCCTCGGCTGCCCGTCACCGAGCCCCCCCGTGCTGACAGACTGTGCAGCCTCCGAGCAGAGGCTCCGCACCCTCTAAATACGCCTCTCTTGACAGCCCTGACATTTCCACTCACCTGAGCGGGTGTAGCTCTCGTGGCACGTGTGTGTGATCTCGGCGGCGAGGTCCAGGTAGTGCTGCCTCTTCTCCGGCTCGCCGTCGTCGGCCCCGATGCCGATCATGCCCCCGGAGAAGCAGGCCAGGTGGCCCATCTTGTGGTCCAGGATCCCTCCCCTCCACTCGGCCATGTAGGTGAGGCCGCTGGGCGACTTCTGCACCAGGTTCGCTTCGATCGCCTGCAGACACACACACGTGACTGAAACACTGAAGCCTCGACACGAGGAATTGTTCGTGCAACATCACAATATTCTTATGCTTTTCATGCAACCCGCATTTGAGCAATAGACTCAAAAACTCCTTTCAAAAGGCATAAAATATTGCGAGAAGAATGAGAGAGAACAGCTTCTCTTGATCTATATATTCTCAAAGGCTCGAGGACAAGAGACTTCCCTCTGTGCGGGATTCCAGGTGGCTTTATATTAAAGTCTAATCATGGTTTTCTCAGACAAATGTATTTTGGCCAACCTCTGAGCAAGAACATCTTTCGGACCCCCCATTAAGTGAGCCCTGGTGGCACCTCAAGGGGGTCACTTGCCTAATTTATCAATCAATACACCCTGCCAAACGGAGCACAAGCACAACTCTTCTCGAACTGAATTGACTTTTCAATCATTCATATTGTTTGTAACTACTGGAATACTCTAAATACCAGCAGAGGGATAATAAAACGTCCTCTTGTATACTGTTACAGATCTGCTCCAGTTCTCGATGTAAGAACGTATGGAAAACTAACCATTAATAATGTAAACAAATATAACAACATGGCGCGTGCTGCATTTTTCATGAGTGCAGCCGTTTGTGGTCTTTACAGTGTTTATGTCGAACTAAATTTGCTTTTAATTTGACACAACAGTTTTAGCTGAGGCCTCGTAGCAGCATTTTAACTACGTAACAAACCAAAGTTTGGCCTGGAACGGCCTCAAGATGCAGCAAAAAACAGCTCAAAGATCGACCGCGTCCGTAGATTACGTCAGTGTTAGCTGGAGGTTTATTCAGCCTTTAAAGTCACGTGGCAGCAATGAGTCCGAAACCACCGCAACGCCCACTGTAAATGGATCTGGATTAGCAACATCTGTTAACTGATCCATCATGATAAGAATCAGCAGATTCAGATTCCGAGCGCTTCGTGATTCATCAGAGAGAAACTACAGAAGGAGACCTCACATGATCGCTCCTGAATGACTCATTACTCTCCTGCAAAATCGAAACTCACTCTCCGCCAGACGTGCGGCTCGTTTTTTTTTTCCCCCTTCGAGAATAAACGGTGACACTAAGCAGCGAAGAAAAGTGCTGATAATCAGGAGTGAAACCGTCCTGTTGAACCTCTCGTCCGGCGGCTCATTGTTTTGACAATGAGGAGATTAAAACACAAGATGAATTGCGGGGCCCCGTGAGCGCAGTGCTGCGGTGTGGGGTTTTATTTTGAGCTGCGGCGTGACAAACTCCTGAAGCTACACACAGGTTGATGAAGACGTAACTCGCAATAACAGGAAACGGCCCCACATAATGTATGTAACGCGAAAGCCTATAAATGCCATGTTCTTGGAAAAAAACCATCTTTCTTGAGGGTTGAGACGGATGATTTTTCCCCACTAATAAGCACTTGTTAGCAGTAATCATGCCATGGCATAATTGGAAAATGTTCTCTCATCCAACACTGTGTTTTAATTAGCAGCCTGCTTTTATTCGAATGCCACGGATAATGACTTGTGCGGTGCTTTCACCTTGGATCTCTGTACAAACATGCGGCATATAACTTAATCTGATAGCACGGGGGTCCTTGGCCATTTAAATACCGGGTAGCAGGGGAGAGGGAAAGTCTGTAATTAGTAGTTCTGCCTCTGGCTTGACCCTCTGATGAGAACTGTGGAAATCTCAATGGCAATCTTAACTTACTGTCTGTGATATTGTAATTGTAGCCGGGGGCGATGTGCTTTACGGCGACATTATCCCCATTAAGGAAGACAACAGGCCGTATTTTAACACGTGTAAATTGGGCAGGGACTTTTTTTTTAAACGGCTTATATTTCATTTTACAGCTCGCCGAAAAAAAGAGAAAACAAGGGACTGAGTTAGCTGCCATTTAATCACAGTTTGAGTCTCACAGCTGGACCCATTTTGGGGTCCAGGACTCCCTCGTGTGAGCGCACACTTTAATGAAAACCACATTTTACTTTTCTAATCACACTTCAGATAAGACATAATGCAAAGCGGGAAGTATTTGCCTGCTCATTTCAAGGTCTATTTTTCTTATTTTCGGGATGAAAATTCATTGGCAGGTTGCTTTTTTTTTTGGTTCATTTCAAGAGCCCCCAAAAAATCTTGAAGACGCTGCTTTGTACTTTAAATAAGGGAGATAAAAAGCTGCCAGTGGCGTTGAAAAGACAGCTTCTTTGTGTAGCTACAAAGTTATTCCATGCAGAGAAAGACAAAATAAAAACACTGTTAAAGTTGTAAACACAAAAAACAAACACACCTTATCTCAGAGAAAAGGTGCATGCTGAATGCCAAAGCCACGACTTATCAAACAGTATCCAGATTAGAAATGCTGAAGCAAATATCACAGATAATTCAGCTGATTGCATTCGTGCACCGATGCAACAATGAATACAACAAAAAACTCTCTATACGACAAACACACCTGCTCTTTTTCTGACTTGTACTACTATAAGAAAACTTGCTGAGTACTTTCACAAAGACAGTCTATTCTTGATAAAAGTGTTTGTACCAAAAGGAAAAGTTGGGGCACTCTGACACTCGCAGTGACCTCCGACTGTCTCGCACTTACTCGTGTCTTTCATTTGTCTCCACTGCGAATCGCTTTGTTTGATCGCCAGCTTATGCAGATTAAGATAATTATTATTTTTTTCTTTATTTAATCGCGCTTCGCCTGAGCGGGCGCGCCTCTTTGTGTGCGTTTGACAGATAAGGATTTCCATACCTCCAGCGCGCTGTAGTACATCTTCTTTGCATCCTCGTCCGACTTGTCTGACATCAGATACGATTTGATCAGATACTCGTAGAAACTATCCCCGAGGCCTCCGATGGAAACATGATCTGGAAGGAGAAAATGAGGGTGAACCGAGCTGCACAACAAGGTCACACACACTCACACTCACACACACACACACACACACACACACACACACACACACACACACACACACACTCACACTCACACACTCACACTCACACACACGCACACGGAGGTTATTATTCAGCATTTCTGCGAATCTGGTGAAGAAAAACACACATCGCTGAACAAGGGTGAGAGAAAGATGTCAGAAGACTTTGCACAGCTTTGGCCGAAAAGTGAGGTTGTTTTGAAGATGGTCGGAGCTGCTGGAGGCTGTTTCTTTTTATCTCGTACATCCACCCTCCCAGTGTCTCTAAAAACTGCAAAAACAGAAGTAATAAGAAGTTTTTTGTTGAAACTATCTCAGGTCAAATATCCAACTTCTAGGTTTAGAATTTCCATCGAAAGATTTCTCATCAAGTCAAATTAACAACGGCTGATAATTCCACGGGTTTCAGGCTGCTTTTCTTCTCCAATTCAGTCTCATGTATCTTACTTTATTTCAGCTCAGTGAAACTAAATCCTGTCAGTATGTTGCCCAAAACTCCACTGCACTGTTCGGACATCATTACCAGTCTTCAATTTCCTGAATCACCTTCTTGTACGAGTGATCACACACAGGAAATTGTGTAATATCCCGAATGAAGCGATTTACATAAAAGCTTTAAAGGAAATAGGAACAATTGGTTTGTGATTTTCTATCCGAGGTCGACGCTCTTCCTCATAACAATGTGTGATTTAAAGGAAGAGCTGTTTGATGGTCAAACGCGGTTGCCTCCTAACAAGTCGACCTCCGGTTTGATTCCAGGTGGATTCTTGAGTGAACAGTGAAAATAGCTTCATTTTAGGTGCAAACAGAGTTTGTTTTAGTCGTTCTCAGTCACATTTTCGCACAACGGTGACAGCTGCCATGCAACTGGCTTGTTCACCACTGGGAGCAGCTTGGGGGGGGATTGAGTGTGTTGCCCGAGGGCACTTCAACACATGGTCAGGCCGGGCTGGGGATCAAACTGTCAACCTTTGGACTGGATGACAATCTGTTCTACCGGCTGAGCACAACCCGCCCTAGATTCTTCTAATCAGTTTAAACTTTCTCTCCAAACACATCATCAGATGGATTTATAGTTTAATTGGTGAGTGTGAATGTGTGTTATTGTGCTGCTCTCTGTGTTTAGACCTGGCAACCTGCGTATGCTTGTTTTGCTTGTTATCAACAGGAAATCACGTCCCTCCTATTCAGATTTAGATATAGTAGAGAACATGTATGATACCACAATGACAGAGAAGCATCAATTACTCGCACTTATTGCACAAACACCTTTACCGAGTCCCCTGCGAAGCTCTTATGGAGCGGCTGCGTTCGTCCTTGACACAGACGAATGAGGGGGAGCGATGGTGTCAATGCGTCACTTCTGCCTCGGTGCTGATATTTATGTACAGTGTTGCTTCCCTGCATTCACCTCCACAACAATTAGCTGCCATAATCATCAAGATTACCACGTTTTTTTTTTCTTCCATTCCCAGCATCGTCTTATCACCTGATTTTTATTTTTAACCTCCTTTTTCAGGTAAATCAGAAAGATCCAATTTCCCAAAGTAATTGAATCCATTATCACTTTAATAACCCCGAGCAATGGGAGCCATACAGCCGCAGCGACTGCACGAGGACGATATTAAAATGAATAGAAGCAGGCAGATTGCTTTATAACACGGACAGACCAGCTAAGAGGACCCTGACATGTGAGGTGACTCAGAGTCTGTTTGTGATGTGAGAAGCAAATATAGTGAAGCGAGAAGAAATAGACACTGAACAAAGTCAAACTCCAGGAAACTGGAAATGAAGAGATCAGTCACGATACTCACGTTGGACCCAGTTGCCGCTGACTGGACTGAGAAAGTTGGGATAGAGGCCGTGTGGTTTCTCGATCTTGTTCAGCAGCTTCCTGATGTTCATCACCTGCGGAGACGAGGCGGCAGCGCCGAGGCGCGGCTTCGTGAAGCGAGCTCGCGCGACAACCCGTTTGTGAATGTCAGTGAGTGTGTGGATGTGAGCGCCGTCTCAGACCTTCTCAGTGTAGATGGGGTTGTTGGCGAGCTCGGTCAGGTGCACAAACTCCAGGTGGAGGGTCCCGAACTCAGCCAGGATGCTGCTCCCGGCTGAGGCCCAGCCCCAGCTCCAACTGGTGCCACTGCAACAGAGGCCACAATCAAACCGGTTGACTAAGTATGATGTATTACACAAACATTCGCACAATACGGACCAAGTTCTGTTTGGATCCATTAAAAAACAAACAGATCAAATGTAATGAGCTCGGAGTCATAAATCAATAGTTAAGTCTTTATTGTTCCTGCTTCTGCAGTTGACTTTTAATGAGTGCTCTTAATCTTAACATTGTATCTTGCAACTTCTCACATATGTTCCATCATAACTTTAAAGCTTGATGACATGCTGTTGATGTTGCCAAAGTACCAGTTTTGTTTTTGCTGTTGCACTTAAAAAACAACATGTACATTTTGAGAGAAATCACCACAACTGTCTCCAACACATCAAAGGGGGCGGGGCTTAGCTAGCAGGAACAAGGACTCGATTTGTTCTGCTCGCACCAGATATCGTGAGTGTTACCAGCAGCAGTTTGTGTACTGAGAACAAAGGAACATCGTGCCCTTTGCACTTGCTCGGCTGTCATTTCCCTGTCTCTTCTGTACGAGAGAATCTTTGGTTTTGTAAGTTAACTTTTTGCTATGACCTTTGGGAAAAAACAAGGAAGGAGCAGTTGAGTCTGCGAGGCATAAGCACCATCTGGATTCAGATGTTTGTTTGTGCAGGAATCTAGTTCAAACCAACAAAGCGAGCCGTATATACGGTGTAATTACAAAAAGTAAATTATGAAGGTAGCAAACCGTTGCAGCCAGACACTGGAGACACGCTGTGAATGTAACGGCTTTCACACTGTTGGTGTCATTGACCCAGAATTCATATTCACACTTTAAAAAAAAACACAAACTCTGCAAACAAGCACGAGGGTGTTTGTTTCCTCTCGAGGTGGATTTAAAGGGACCCTGAGCCAACATGTATACGCTTAACGAGCTTATTCTTCTATTTTTCTATTAGTATTATTTCTTTTTTCGAGCGTCCTCCAACACATACGGTCACTGATTTAAAAAGCACAGTTACAAACCTCTAATTCATTAAAAGTCGTATTGAACTCATCACCTCTTGTGAGAAATTTCTAAGATTAATTTGAAAAGTGCATCAGTGAGTATGTAGCAGATAGCTAGAAAAGCAACATGGATCCAGTCAGCATCTCTCAGTTGAAGCTTTTAAAGGCAACTCCAGCACTGTTTTGATCCGACTGTTTCTCCTGCTTCACACTTCCTCCTCCTTTATCTCCCTCAGACGACTTGTGACACATCAGTTTCTCACCACAGCAAAGTAAAAAAAAAAAGTGAAGAAAGTAAGTGACTCAGATCGTCTGACTGACCTCGAAGTGCTCACACTTCTCTTTCATATCTCATGATGCTCTGGTATTAATTTTGATTTCTTTTTTCTGAGGAAGAACAGCATCAATCTCCTAAAAATGTATTAATCTTAATAGTCTGGTTAGTCTAATTAATAGTCTGGACTCATAAAAGATCAACAAACAGACCACTGGCAGTAAATTTGGGGTTCAGTGCCTTGCCAAGGGACACTTCAGCACATCTGGGCATCAAACCATGAGGCTTTGCTGACTCTCTTCACCAACTGAGCCACAGCTCGCCCGTCACCTCTCTTTCACGGGGAAATACCCCTGGTGGTGTATTTTAACGGCAATTAAAGAGAAAGCGACTACTAAGCTGTGACGAGGATGAAAAGAACAAAAACACATGACATATTATCACATCTTTCAGATAAACATCCCCGAGAGGTCAAGTTTTTGTGCGCTGCAGCAGATCTAAGTCGTGTCTCAGGGTGAAAGGCTGCAGGGAAGCTTCGATGATAAATTGGTGAGTTGGCAGTGGAGAGTCAGATCGTGGATGTTTTGATCATTTCTGATATTCCCGGGTTGGTAAAATATATAAAATTAACTTGGCAGCTGATGCAGGCCGGCGCAGCGAGAAGCATTAATTACATGCTGTCAAGCAAATTGAATTTCTGTCTGCTGAAAATAAACTAATCACAAGTCTATGAAATAACCTTTACCATCATCTGCCATTAGGCAAATTAATCGCTGCCTCATGTTGATTGATGTTTGTGTAAAGTTTTACCAACATCGACCGAAAACTCACCAGCGCTGCCAAGCAGTGAGGATTAATAGCAGCTTTAAAAAAAAAGTTACCTGGGAAATGTATCAACAACAAGGTCGGCGATAAACGACGCACCTCGGTTTTTCCCCATCAGTCAGCGCGGCTAATGACACCTGGCCAATCTATAATTTACAGAACGTGCGGCGCTCCAACGCGTGGCGATGATTAGTTAAGGCAGGATGTGCTGCAGGAAATCCTCTAAGAGCTGCCGGAGGATAGAAGATATCGAGGTAATGAACAGAGCTGAATTGTTAAGAGGGGAGAGGATGCGGGGGAGAGAAAAAAGGTGGGAGGTGGGTGGCAGGAGAAGCTGCAGGGGAGTCAAAGAGTTTGCCTCACTGACGAATGCCCCCATTAAATGTTTGAGAGTGGGGGGGGCCGCTGCATCATTAGTCGCTCCGTCTTGACTCATATCTGATTCCTCTTATAAGACGAATCAATCTCCGCAGAGGTGCAGCAGGGCAGCAGGTGGCGTGTCTGCGTGTCGGAGGGATGAGGGGTGGGGTGGGGGCGGGGCGGGTGGGGGTGGGGGCGGTTGGTCTGTGCATCACCGCTGCCCGGTGTGAGCTGCATCGTTGTCACACGTCCATTAATCATTTCAGCCACTCCCGTAAACATGCGCTGCCCACAGCTGACATGTATAATCAGGTGCAAATTGAAAAAAGAGGAAAAAAAAGTGGAAATCAATATTGCGTGTCAGATTTAATGTGTCAGAGAAACACACATCCTGTGCATTGGAGCAGTAATACACTACTTTTAGCGGACACCCTTTACACACATCGTCCACCTTTAACCGAGATTGAAGCTCCAGCAGCTTAAACCAACATCTGGCCTCACTATTGAGGTTATTCTCCTTTTTCTCACCAGAACAGGAAGAAATTAGGAATAAAAAGTTAATCAACTGACATTTTTGTGTGTAATTTCTTCACTTCGGAAGGTCATCTTGCAGGTCATCTGGGACCCCTGTAGGGGGGCCACTGTTGGGCTGAGGGGAACGTGTTGGACATGCCTGCTCTAACCACAGCTGGTGAAGCTGATAAGGTGCCATGGATTAGTTTGTTGAAACATAAAGTATCTAAATCTGTTTTCTGAATTCCAGTATGAGAATAATTCTACTAACAATAGAAACAATCACACTAATTCAACTATGACTCCTTCTAATAATAAAGTCAATAATAAACTCTAAATATAACAAACCCCTGAAAAACGTAGGTGAGATAATGTGCTCAGAATAAGTTATCATGGGACTTAATAACACAGCAGCACTCATCAACACTTCGCTACACTGGAAGAAACAAACAAGCAGAAGCATCCACCGCTCAGGAGTCACTGTCAACTGATCTCGCCGTGTCTCTGTTTATGTTTCCTTAACACTCCGCATATGTTCGCCTGCGCGCGGGTGTGCGCCGGTCTATTTTTGTGCGGTAAACTTTGGGCGCTTCCTTCTGCCCATCTGCACCAACCGGCGCATGTCGGTGATGCAGCAGGAATTCACTGTAAAATAAGGTAATTAAATCTGCGAGCAGCTGTCCAGCTTGGCTGCTGGGTTAATTGGTAGCAGGTGGATGACAGAGGTGCCAGGAAGAAGCTCAGAGAAGACGGGATTAGAAAATAAGAGGAGGAGGAACTCTGCTGCGGTTTACTGAAATAAGATAAACAGAGAGAGGAAGACCTGCAAAGTTCTGACTTATTCTGGTGTCTTGGATTAAGGCTCACATGACACATCGATACACTTCCTATGATCACAGAATTATAGGCGAGCGAGGATCATTTCTCCTTCACA